>MU226921.1:256175-273313 GCA_018584345.1 Thuja plicata | reverse complement strand
TTAATTAAATAAAATTTCTCTTATTTAATTAAATTAAATTTCCCCCATTTAATTAAATAAAATTCTTCTAATTTATTTAATTATAAAGAAAACCCCTCTTTTAATTAAATAAATAAAAATCCCCACTAAAAGTTCTTCTTTGATGAAAAAGGAAATAAATTAAATGAAAATTAAATAAAAATGCCTTTTTCATCACATCTCCCTAAGTGGTGGGTTTTTTACCTCTTAATCATAGCCTTTGATTTTTGTCTCTTAATCTCAATCGTTCACTTTCCTTTAAAAGGAGACCTCTCCTTCTCAGTTAGAGATCATCTTTTTCATAGTATTGTTAGGCTGTAGGTTTGGAGAGCAATTTTGGAGGAGAATTTGAGCATTTGAGCTTGGATATTGTAACTTCTCTCTTCTTGTCTCATTCTTGTTGCATTCATGGCTCCTCATGTAGATTAGATTCATGTTTATTTTCATAGATTAATCTTGCATTTGTATTTCCTTCATAGATTAATCATGCATTGTTATCATTTAGATTAATTTTCTTTCATGCATTGTTATCATATAGAGTAGATCTCATTTTCATGCATTTGAATCTCTCGTTTCATGGTGTACTTACATAAGCACTAACTAGGTCAATCTGAGGGCCTCCATTTCAAACCTTTGCACTCCATTACTAGAGAGCTGTGGATAGATATTTGAGGCCTCATTCTTGAGAAACCTTTGATGGAATGATTCATAGATGTGTGTCAACATTTATGAACACATTTTTGGCACCCACCATGGGGCCCAAACCCACGACCATTCATTCTATTCATTCTAAACAGAAAGTCTCTCTATTCATTCTAAACCATATCATCTGTTGATATGGAGTGCCTTCCGAGATTATTACTGACAACGGAGGCCAGTTTAAAAATAAGGACCTTAAAAAACTCTGTAAAACATTCAAGATTAAGCAACATTGGTCCTCCATTTACTTCCCGCAAGGAAATGGTCAAGCAGAGGCATCAAACAAGACCATTCTTAAAAAATTTCATAGAACAGTGTGTAAGAATCGTAGAGATTGGCATTTACAGATAAATCTAGCTTTGTGGGCCTATAGAATGAGTATTCGACCTCCTACTGGGGTTTCTCCTTTTGTCCTTGCATATGGTGTTGAAGCAGTGTTACCTTTGGAGGTTGAGATTCCTTCACTTTGAGTTTGTCTCCATGGTTTAGTTACAGATGAAGACTACCGCGCCATGAGACTTCAAGAGTTAGAACTTCTAGATGAAAAATGTCAAGCATCATTTGACCATATGAGGGTCTATCAAAAGAGTATGTCCAAAGTCTTCAACAAAAAGGTTCACCCTAGAGAGTTCCAAGTAGGAGATCTTGTCCCATGTGAAAATCCTAAGAATCAATAGCATAGAGATCAAAAGGGAAAATTTGAACCTAATTGGCTTGGACCTTACATTATTACAGCAACTTTTTGGACAGGTGCTTATTTACTATCTATAGATGAGGGAGAACAACTCCCTGATCCTATCAATGTTTTTCACCTAAAGAAGTTCTATCCATGATGCCCATTCTGTCTGGGGGCATCCTTTTGTACATATTATTGGTCCAGAAAAAATAAAAATAAAAGATATATTCTCAAAAAATGCTAAAAATTAGAAAATGTCCTGAAAAAATGATCATCTTAGTGAAAACCTAGCAATAGGCGCTTTGATGTATCTCCAAAAAAATTATATATTCCAAAAATACAAAAAAATAGAAAAAGTGCCTGGGTGAAAACCTAGAAACAGGCACCTTGGTAGCAAAATTAAAAAAAAATATAAAAAGTCCTGGAAAAAAAGAAGAAGAAAAATGAAAATGAAAAAATTGTAATAAAATCCAAGTGGTGAAAACCTGGAAACGGGCGCTACTTGAGGCCTTTGCACCCCTATTTCTTAGCGCGTGACCTCAACACTTAGCCTTTCTCCATCATGCCTTGTCCTTGTTGCCTTGGTCAGGAATTGGTCCTTGTCTTTGTCTAGGGGGCATACCCATGTTAGCTTTGGTCTCTTGGATGCGTTAGTCTTTAGGACACCTCGCAAATGGTGTTTTTCTACACCACCCCAACTATATTTTTTAATACGACCCTTGACATCGAGTGTTTTTCAACACTTATCAGTTTGGTCTTACCTCATTTTGTCATGTGGCCTTACCTACTTGCAAGCATTTGATCTTTATCCTTGGATCTCAGTTTCAGTTAACACGAGCTTAATTTTTTTAAACACAACACGTAACGCTTGAGCTATGTCATGATCTTTTCTTTGTGTGCTGACTGTTATTGATTTTTGTTGAGTGCCTTGTCTAATAAGTCTCTCCGTGATGCATAGCTAGAGGACTTGGGGCATGGGGCATGTTTTTTATTTGCTTCCCACTTTATCCTTCACTATTTTTTGCACAACCATTCTATTGGTCATCCTGGCCTCTATGCCTTGATGCGAGCATGGTTTTACTATAATAAATTGGGTAAGCTAACATCACAGTCATCTTGACCTTTATGCCTTTGATGCTTATGTTAGAATATTTCCACATTTCAAATCTGATATACATCACATTCATATCTTCATAGTTGCACTCATGACTAGTGATGGTTGTGTGATATTTCCGATATAAATCACATTCATATCTTCATAGTTGCACTTATGACTAGTGATGATCGTGTGATTTTCCGATGTCCGTTAATAATGGCCCAATGATGAAAATAAGTTCCTTAACATTCTCTTATGAATGATGAACACAAGATCCTATGTTTGTTTCTCTATTGCAAGTACACCTTTGCATTTTCATGTAGCTTGCATTTTTAGACCTCATGTTAGTTTGCATTTTTAGGCTGCATTATGAGTTTGAGGGTTTCTTTCATCTTTCTTGTGGACTTTTAATCAACTGTGATCACGTTTTGATCTTCATTTCCTTATCTTCTTTCGTAATCTCAATCCAAATTTTCTATCTTAAACAGTTCATTGATTTTGGGGCATTCTCTCTCTTGAGGCAAATTCTCTTTATTCTCTCCATCTCTTTCCATCTCTTCCAAACTTCTATCTTCTGTTCGCTTTCACCCCACTTCTTTTCTTCTAATTAAACCTTGGGGCATAATATTTCATGCTTGATGATCTACCTTGGTTTTGTGATCTTTGTATCTTTCATCTTACATCAAGAACCTTTTCTTTCGTTCAATTTGATAAAAATTTATCAACTTTCTATTTCTCCTCTATCTCATTTCGATTTCGACCACGAGGGGGTAGTACCTATGAAACTTCAATCTTTGATTCAGCTTTATCAATTATATTAGTCTTTCTTGAGATTCTTATCTCTGACATGTCAATTACTTATTTTGGTGTTGACTTTGTTTTTTTCAATTGTGCTTATTTCTATCCTGATGTGTTCCCGAATCGACCACACGTCTGGGTTGTTTTGTGATCCCAAGTCGACCTCACACTTCAACTGCATTCTTTGACTACATGTGTTCCCTAGTCGACCACACATTTGTCAAAGAGGGGCAAATGTATGCACCCTAAAATGGTCGCCTAGACATTAGGCCCCATTTTATTATTTTATCATTTTATCAAATTCCTGAATCAATGCTTTGCAATATTTTCAATTCAAATCAATTTCCTTAATCAAATTGTAATTAATTCAATTATTTCAATATTTCCTAAGGTTTGATCAATTTTATCTAATTAAAATATTTAATTTCCTTTTAATTGAATAAAATTTGTCTTATTTAATTAAAGTAAATTTCTCCTTTTTAATTAAATAAAATTCCTCTTATTTAATTAAATTCAATTTCCCCCATTTAATTAAATAAAATTCTTCTAATTTATTTAATTATAAAGAAAACCCCTCATTTAATTAAATAAATAAAAATCCCCACTTAAAGTTCTTCTTTGATGAAAAAGGAAATAAATTAAATGAAAATTAAATAAAAATGCCTTTTTCATCACATCTCCCTAAGTGGTAGGTTTTTTGCCTCTTAATCATAGACTTTTATTTTTGCCTCTTAATCTCAATCATTCACTTTCCTTTAAAAGGAGACCTCTCCTTGTCATTTAGAGATCATCTTTTTCATAGTATTATTATGTTTCAGGTTTGGAGAGCAATTTTGGAGGAGGATTTGAGCATTTGAGCTTGGATATTGCAACTTCTCTCTTCTTGTCTCATTCTTCTTGCATTCATGGCTCCTCATAGAGATTAGATTCATGTTTATTTTCATAGATTAATCTTGCATTTGTATTTCCTTCATAGATTAATCATGCATTGTTATCATTTAGATTAATTTTCTTTCATGCATTGTTATCATATAGAGTAGATCTCATTTTCATGCATTTGAATCTCTTGTTTCATGGTGTACTTGCATAAGCACTAACTAGGTCAATCTGAGGGCCTCCATTTCAAACCTTTGCACTTCATGACTAGAGAGCTATGGATCGATATTTGAGGCCTCATTCTTGAGCAACCTTGGATGGAATGATTCATAGAAGTTTTCCAGCATTGATGCACATAGTCTCATTTAATGTTATTTGCGAACTCACAATGGTTATAATTTTTTACCGCATGTGATTCCTAACTCGTGAATGATTAGCTGATAATTACATCTAGTTTGTTCGCAACTCTGCATCTTGAAAGAAATGGTTTGTAATTTTCTTGTGGAGTGGGGAGGGAGTGTCATGTTTCCTATTTGGCCACAAAGAAAAGAAGGAAATTGTTCCATGACTTTGCATAGGGAGATGGTGTATATTCGTTTCAAGTTGTGAAGCTGCGACTGAGTGCCATGTGTATTATTCTGAAGGGATGAAATGAGAGAAGATAAATAATTAAAAATTACATGTTTTCAACTTTGCAATTGTTTTTAAAAGTTGTTAAGTTGAAATTAAAATTTGTGAGAAAACTATTGAGGTTATGAGAAATGTCAATTAGTGCTTTACAACAGTTAAGAATAATAGTTATATTACCTTGCAAGGTTGTGAGTTAATCGGTGATGGTTATATATAATGCTCTCACACCTTCACAATGGTTAATCTAAATGAATAAAATGTGTGAAACTAAGATATAGTAAGAAATGTGTAGTAAATGTTTTCTCATAGCTTTGCAACCCATTAAGAGGGTTCCCATTTTAGCTTATGAGACTACAAAAAAGTTAACACGTGTCCTACAATGAAGCATAGTGCCAAATTTCATTCATGTGCATGTTCACATAGGTTTGATGACCCTTTCAAAGGTCCCTGTAGATCGACATGAGATTGACACATGTGCAATAAGAGAGAGAAGGGGAAAGGGAAGGGGAGGATAGGTGTCACAATATAGCTTCTCTTCTCTCTTACAGAGTGCAAAGTAGCATGATGTGAACATGTATCATGAGAAGTTGATCATGCAACATTGCTAGATGAAGATGAAGTTCAAGTTTTGAGTTGTAAAATGGAAAATGACTTTAAAGGGTGACATGAAATGTTGGTCGCATATTTCAAGTTTTTAATGGTAACATTTATAACCACTTGCAAATGAGTGAGGTGTTGATACGTGTCCAAGAGAGTAAATAAAAATAAATTGTTTTTTTGGGCCTACCATCACTAAAAGATAGGTCCAGTTTTAAGGGGTTTAACAAGTTTTCATATCATGGAGATCTTAGTTGGTTGTAAGGTGTTGATATGTATAATTCTACTATTTTCAACTACACCATACTTGATTGTCTCTTGGAGATTGATGGCCCATATTCAAATCTCATAAAATTTGTACAGCTAGTAAAAATAAGTTGATCGACTCATGCGAATTTAGTTTTGAAAAGATGACATCGTATATTGTGAGATTTTAAAAATAAGTAAGGGAACATATTTTTCACTCTTGAAGTGAATTAATTTCAAGGGAAGGGTATTATGAGATAAAAAGGCTTTTTATTTGTGTTCCCTAGTGTTTGTAATTTTTTTCATATGATCAAAATGAGTGTGGAAGGAGATCCTAGATTAGGGTATAGTAATAAATTATAGGATAGGCCATAGTGAAAAGATTTTTCAGACTTATTTCTATGATCATCAAATTCCCAATCAACTAGTGAAACCTAGTGAATTGACAATTGTGATGCATGTAGAAATCTAATTATAGTTCATTTGAATGGCCTTTATTTTAGTTTTTAAATCAGTATAGGGTTAAGGTTCCTCTGATGACAAAACCTTGACAGCTCAACATGAAAAATCTATATGTTATTTATCTATTCATGTATGTTAAATTTTTGAGGCAATTGGTCTATAAGTATTGTCTTGCAACAAGGGAAATAAGGGGAGAAGAACACAAGGCCCTAGTCACCATTGATAGGAACATTATTAGTGAGGAATTTTGGATTTCTAGGGAAACATGCACTAATATTGACTTTGACAGAGATAAGAGTACCTAAAAATCCCATAAGTTTATTTTAAGGGAAAAGGGGATGCCAACACTAATAAAATTTTGCCCATTTTTCAATGAGAAGAGGTCGATTGTTTGATTGGAAAATGTAGGTCAATCGACCAAATGTGTCATCGAAGTTCTTTTGTCAAAACTTTCCACGACTGGCCTAGTAGTCATAAAACCGACCACTAAAAGGTCAGAAAAAGGATTTTTGAAAGATGTTGTGATGCACCTTTTATCTCTATCCCTTTGCATATTTTGTCATTTTTACCACCTTACTAATAGTCAGAAAGGACAAGGATTCTATATGAACGACGAACTCATTGGCGAACTTTCGTCGATATATTTGTCGTTCTTATAGAATCCTCATCATTTCTGACTATTAGGAAGGTCGTCAACGACGAATATATCGATGACAGCTCGTTGATCAGTTCATCGTTCATATAGAATCCTCGTCATTTCTGACTGTTAGTAAGGTCGTAAAAATAACAAACTTTTTTTTTTTTTTTAAAATTAAATTTTCACAATGGCAGAGCAATTAATGTTTTATACCATATTCTTTGTTGCGAATAGATATCTAAGGGATACAATACATATCAGTAACAAAGCTTCATCCTCCACATATAGGATACGGGGTTTGAAGGATATCTTTCACCAATTCAACATACAAAATACTTGAAGACTTGAAGCAATATAGAAACATCTTATTCTTTATCATGGGTGATCAAGGCATTGTTCTACTAAATTAACAAGAGACACAAGGGCCAAAGTTCTTGCCTGTAGTAGAATGCTTTAAGAGGCTAGATATGGTTACGATTGTAAATGGATGCTTGCGAATGGACTAGATGTTGAGAAGAATTATTTATTGAAATCAATATAGCGAACATATGTGTGTGATGCAATAGATGTAAAAAAGTGTAAAGTACATTAGAATGAGAGTATTGTAAAAACAAAGAAAACATGACATTATGTGGAAATTATATGTAGATTATTAATCATCATTCAATAATATGGAGAGAGAACAAGTAAAACACTACAAAGAAGCATATGTAATTGTTGAGGCAAGCCTTAACAAATTCTTCCAGAAGGTTAACATTTCAAACATAATTCATGCAAATTTGTATCACATGAGACAAAGAATACAGGTTGTCCCAATTTCATTAGTTATAAAATTATATTTTATTTGTAAGAATCTTAGTGTCTCGAACAAAAAATATATAATTACAGAAATGTAATTTTGGTAGAACATGATATCTAATATTTATTAATTTTTCCAAGTGAATAAGAAAGACAAGGAAAACATCAATATAAATGCCATTACGTTGGTCAAAAGTACTTTGCATGGTTTGAAGCTATTATGCTTATTTTGAAATATTTACTTGGTGAGAAGATTGTTTCTATATTTGTTTACATCTTAAATAGATTCTCTCCATTGTTTTGATTTAAGAAATTCAAAAACCTTATTGTAATGCTGATGATGATGCTTACCACAATACGAATAGTGATAGCAACTGCATATACCTGAGCCAAGAATGACATGTCAAGAAAATTTCAAACCATGAGATCAAATCTTTACTTGGACAATTATGGAAAAGAAAATTGATTATTGTAGTTTTCTGAGTAAGACTATACTTACAATATAATTCTTCATTCTTTGGAAAATAGCTCAACTTGTTAGAACAACACTGATGATTACACTGATACCGGGCTCTGTGAGAACAATATCAAAAGCACTCCTTGCAGAATATGTTGCATCAGCCACAGCTATTCCTATGTTTTCCTTCTTGAGAGCTGGAGCATCATTAACTCCATCCCCAGTCATTCCACAGATGTGCTTTCTATCTTGAAGCCGCCTTACTATTTCATACTTGTCTCCTTTCAAAATTATAGCTTTTTTAGTTATTTTTGGTCCACTAATATTTGACCAAAATTTCCTCCTTGCCTTGTTTTGTTGACAACCAATAGAAATGTAAATACATAGTATTATTTAAATTCCTTAATATAAAATATACAGACATCATAACTTATTTTGATCAATCAATTTTCTAATAAAAATAGACGTTGTGTTCTATACAAAAAAGAGTTAATGATTAATCAATTGCATTATTAGTCAAGATTTGTGAAGGTGGGAACTACATGTGTGCAATGCACATTACCATAACCCTATTTACATGGCTTAAGTGTATCATCAGATCTGCCATGTTTGCTTCCTTTTCTTGTACGTTTTTGCATGGTAAATGGAAATTGTAAATAATTGAGATATGTGCACTATTTTCTTCATACGAATGACATGTAGAATACTTGCATGAATTATATCAGCAGGAGAGAAATAAGATGTCGAATCCATGCTACACTGCAATTTCTTAGTTCCTGCCATTTTGCAAAAAACTTTACATTCGCTAAAATCCTTCGTTTGGAAATAATTGTTGTTCTGTTTCATATATTTGTGACTGCTATGTTGAATCCCCTATTCTAAAATAAGCTATTAAATGAGGGAAGCAATGACTGCAATGTTGAATCCCCTGTTCTACAGAAGACAAGAAAAATCAGAAAAGATGAAGAAAATGAGAGCAAGAATGATGAGGAGGTTGAGAAGAACATTCCTATGAAAGCTTCTAGAATCGGGAAGAAAAAGGTGGGAAAGGGGAAGTTTCTATTTGTAGGTATCAACAATTTGGTTTAGGCATTCTCTACAAGCTTGCATAAGGATTAAGGCAACACAAATTCTAACATAATTTGGTAAGTATAGCAGCAATAAAAAGTTTAAATTTGGGGAACATGCTTTTCATATATTTCCTAATTTAGTTGTCTTACAAGAACTAAGCTTTGTATTTTTGAGTTTTACATGGAAAATATCCTGAAGGTGACCCTTTTGATCAGAATAATAGGCAGGGAAAACAAACTATGAATAATAAAAAAATGAGTGCTCTATAGGTAGGGAAAATAAACTATGAATAATCAAAAAATGAGTGCTCTTTTACCATCGCAGTTGGTCATGTGAAATGTAGGATAAAACTATCTCTTGGGACCTACTAGCCCCCATATGAGTGAAGCATCAAAAAATACGCGATCACCTAGACACTTCCAAGGGTTGTTTGAAGGGAGAAAATACTCTTGGCATATGTTCTCTATGGACTACAACAACCACCATGAACTCCCAGGTTGACAGTTCCAGCCACTATTGTGCCAATAAACTACATTTTAACAAACAACCATGTTAGGATGCCATCATTACTAAAATCCATGCTCTGAAACTCCTTTTTTGTCACTTTCAGAGATTAAGTGGTCATAGTGAATACTTCACTTATAAAGTAAGAGAACTTAAAATTTATTTGATGGTAATAGTAGTTAATTTGATTGATGAGTTTTGACTCCATCCGTAATGGATAGGTCAAGAAAATCGGCTAAGTGGCATAGGAATATAGTAGTGCCATAGGTAGTCGACAATGTCTTAATTCACTCCAATAATGGATGATGCCTTACTTCACTCCAACAATAGAGGATTTTAGTTTTATGATAAATGTTTGAAATGTTTTTATAGGGTCAAGCATAAGCCTTATCTTTTAAAAAGCATCCCACATTATAATATGAAGTTATTGTAGATTTTTGAATTAGATTCTGTGAAAGTTTTTAATATTTTTCATTTCAGATCATAATGATGAGATACCTAAAAAGAGAATCTACTATTAATAAGTAAAACCAAAAGATGTGGTTTTGTTAATTTGAGAAGTGACCAGTTTCATTGGATCTACTATTTGGTGAACATGAAATATTTCCTAGCTGTAAAGGAGAGGGTACTATAGAATTTACCTGCACAAGAAACATGGAGTGAGGTGTGATTTTCAAAGAATGCCCCAGCTTGAAGTCTGACCAGAATGAAACTGCCTGATTCATAGTCATGTACCCATAAATCTTAAAGAAAACATTAGCAATGGGCTTTCCAGGAAGAATTTATCCCATTATGTACTCTGTAATGATGTTTAGCCCTGGTGTCGGCACAATAACTAAAATTAGAATCTTCCATGAATTGACAGAATAAATTAGCAACCATAATTATTTTTCATTAATATGTTTCATTTTTTATCTGATTAGTGGTGGCAGTTATAACACTACTGGGTAAAGTGAAAAGGGATGCTAAAGCACAAGCCACGATTAAACCCCACCATGGAAGTTGCACCTATTCCTTTTAAAACTCACACAATGCAAATGAAATAGCCAAAGAAGTAGCAAGGAGAGTATAGAACCACCGTTGTGGGATGTCTTCATACATGCGCATCAATTTAGTATGGATATCAAATAGACTACTTCTAGATGTTGTTGCTCGTTGTCATATTTCCCTAAATAGAGGAAATTACAACACAATAAACATTTCTGTATCAAAAATTGAAAGCAAAATATAGGGTACCTTGAAGACAAAACCATTAAATCCTCTTATCTAAAACCTACCTTACGTAGAAAAGAGAAACATGGGTAATTGTGGAAGCTATGGTTGCAAAACCAAATCCATAGATCAAAGAAAAAAATAGGCTCAAATGTATTTGACCACTTTCCTTGTAGGCTGTCTGATCCAATTCAAATCAGTTGTTCATAATAGCTATAATATTGTACCCAGAATGCACAAATCCTATTGGCTCTTGGCAATCTTTCATTGGGAATCACATGCTAATATGTGCAATATTTGTTGAATGTGGATAACAAGAAGATGGACAGTTGTCTTGTTTATTAACCTTCAATGAAATAAATGATATTCTACATTTTGTATTAAATGTTGTATTAAATGCGGAATAAAGTGATAGTGCTATATTTTTTCCTAATTAAAGTTGTAGAATATTATTTTTCTCATTGCTATTTTCTGTGAGGGACAATGAAATTATAAATAAATTGTATTATTCAACTCTCTTAAATATATTAAAACTATCAAACTATATAATATACAAACATATTCAAAAATAATGAAATCTGATTGAACCAATAATAAATATGTTTGCATCGAATGATTGCAATAGTTACCTTCCTATGGCAAGAACTAATAACACTCACAGGTTAGAGTTTTAACTTAGGAAAATGATCTACTCTTTCTATATTCCCTTTGAATATATTATCACTTGGATCCGATATGTATAAACAATATTGATTTTGAATCAATGAACCTAGAAGCTATATCTTTTCCCCTATCTTCATTCTTAAAATATTTTCCATGATGACAAGAGTCTTGTGGTGACATATTAGGAAACAATAAATTTGAATAATTTTCATTTGCATTTGACTATAAGAAACATTCTCATGGTGTCACGAGCGTAGGGTGACCTTTGAGCATAGAAATCATGTGACCTACTTAGAAATAATAACTATCATTAATTCTTATTATTACTACATTTTTTTTTACTTCTAAGATGTTTTTGTCTGAAGGTCTAATTTAAGAAGCTCATTGACTTCAGGAGCATAATCTGTATTGAAGAAAAGATGCCAAACTCATTGGCATTGATTGAATTGGCAACAAATATTAGAACATGTTGAATCAAGTAAAGCATAATTACAATGACGAATTCATCATGAGTACACAAAAATTTGACTATAATAATAATGGTAGTTGATCTTATGATTATTGACTATGTAGCATAGGTAGCAAAGGTAGTCTCTAAATGATATTGTTTTAAGATCTATTTGATTGGGCATGTTACTATATTGAACTGTCTTTGACCTATTGGCCTAGAGATGTCATACATAGTGACCCCATTCCATAACACCATTAGCTCGTCGATAAGGGGCTCAATATATCCATTCATATCTTTAACTTGGTACTTACTTGGTTGAATGAACAAAAACATTACATAATTATTATGACCATTTTGATAGATTATTTATAATAAATTAACTTAAATAACTATTAAATGAAACAATACCTGGAACAATCATTGCCAACATTATGTGCTCCCTCTTTCTGGACATCCAAGGAGGAATATTATTATTGATAACAAAAATAGGCCTCACTGAGTAAATAGATCTCATCTCTCCAAATGGATTAACACCGTCCACTCCCAATGAAAGCTTGAGATTATGAGGTTATTCTTTAAAGTGTGGCCAAGTTTCATCTATGTCCTTAAATTCATAACCATCTGCAGGCATTCACATACTGTCATCTTGACTTCTATTGTGTGCATGGTAATGCATAAACTATGCCAAGGTAGTGCACCTGAATTATCGTTGCAGATGTGGAGTAATCGGAATATATCAGAGAACCTTGCGAGGCACTTTTTTTGTTATTTGATCTGTTTGATATCTACTAATATGAGAATCAGTGCATTCTGTTGCAAATTTATGTTGTTTATGATATATAATATGATCATTGGGACATGCATGTATTGTTTGATAGTCCATCCCAATATCTTTCATAATGGCAGATAGTTCCGGGTACGAGCGAGGTAGAATGTTTGATGGTGGTAAAAAACACTCACCTATCAACCTATGGCAAAAGATATAATTAGCATACATGATTCACCCTATGTTAACAATAAGTAAATTGTGACTAAAATAGGTGAAAAAGATGACATATATGACATACCTTAACATTCTTGACATTGCTACGTTGGATAAACCATTCAAAACCTTGAATCTCACCAACAACAATACAATGGAGAGAAGAGTTGTTTGGGAGCCTTTGTATAGGGGCTCACATGCATTCTCAAGTATAGGTAAATCAAGGTCATCTTCATCATCATAATTAGCTGCACTAGTACTATCATCTTCAATTGTATTCTCTAGCACATGATCATCTACAACAATACCATCATCTTCAATTGTGTTCTATGTCACAAGATCATCTTCTTCCATTAAATCATTATCTTCTCCTTGAATATTCACACCTCCATGTTTCTCCACTTGGAAATTCACATTCTCCAGATTGTTATGGTCCATAACATGTAACCCTATATCAAAATGATGACATTATATAAACCATGACCATGATCTCATCATCAATTGATTTATTATGTATATAAATTGTTAAAACAATATATTGAAATACTTACCAATGGATGAAAATTGTGCCCCCCTTCAATGTGACCATGCTCTCTACAATGTTTCTCAGCTTTTTTGAATAGAAGTCTTTGAGTCTTTAAGCCCTTGCAATTTTTGCAAGGAAAATAACATTTTCCATCACCTTTTCTTTTAAAATTAGCCCACAATCTAGCAATTGTCTCCTTATTTTTCTCTAGGTTCATATTGTCAGACATGATCTTTCTTCATAGGAAAATATTCGAGCTATAATTATACCAAAAACTTGTCTCCCATACTTTGAATTAAGATATTAACATTGTAATCCATCAAATATAAACATAGTAGCATTAGTACTATCTTGTATAAAATCAACCGTAAATCCATTAAATAGATTTTGAGTGCAAAGCATTGTACATTTAATCTAATCATGATTCATAATTGATAGGAATGCTATCCATATTTTATAGGAATACCAAGAAAATAAAATATAATTAAAAATATAAAATATCCACTTCAACATTGTTGGAGATAAAGTGATTGTTCTGAGAAAGGTTTGGTGGTGAATATCCACATAAGTCGGACACAAGAAAACAAGGAGTGTCAATTTGAGGGCATTATGTAATTACAAATCACCAGTTGTCACTTGTGGCTAGAGATTACAAAGAACCCTAGAAAAATCCCACAGCCTTGAAATAAGCACTAATAACAGTGACATTAGGTTAAAAAATCCCTAAAACCACACTTAGGATTTAATAAATCCCTATAACCATAAACTCCATTATCAAATCACCTTCATAGTCATCAATCCATCATTAGGACAAACATCCAATCAGCAAAACATTATCTTTATTTAGGCATTATTAACCTTTGGTGGTAGATAAAAATTCATACACCAATTAGGTCTCTAGGCTCATTAGGCCTTACCATTTCTTAGAACTTACTAAAATTACTAAAATTGTAATTTATAAAAAAGTGCAGTAAAGTTATAAAGAATAACATGGTAAGGCATCACATGTCTATGATTTGGGACTATGTTTTGTATATAATGTTTGATTTTTGTTCTTTTCGAAGCTTCCAAAAAAACAAAATGTTAAGAAAAAATCTTGGATCATACCTATCTTGTAAGCTCATTTTTGATACTCGGAATTCTTCAAACCCCATTATGTATCTCCAAGCTCGAATCAGGTTTTTATTTGGTATTTCTTGTAATTGAACCATCTGTGAATTTTTGATGCTTAAGCTTTATTAATAATGTTGTTCTCCCTTTTATAAATCTGCAGCTCTTAATAGCACACCAATGGCCACCATAGTTGAGAAGATAATGAAATAAGGCCTATTTTCTTTATAAAAAAATTTACCACTGTTATGATAATTTCTAGATCTTTTACCATACATAGCAACAATTTTGTTATTATGACCATTATTTTATGAGATCTCACTGTCCACTTGTTGATTGAAGTATTTTCATGGTAATAACACAACCTATTATGCTTTGGACCTCTTGTATAATATTGAAATCAATAACATGGCATATTGTTATCCCTCTGAAAATGATCATTATAACCACACTTTTTATCTGTTATTTGCTAATGGATAACATGGACGAATTGCATTGTCATTTGCCATTGTTATGGAAGTATCCTTGTCATCTTTTCACATGTACCTTATTTTGTCCTTACACATGGAAATAATGCTCTCCATTAGATGATTGCACTATATATGATGTTGACACATGCTGATCTGTTGTCTCATATGTATGGGTTAAGCTAAAAATAGTCAATGACTATCTTCCATGTCAATTAGTATGCCCCCATGACTGCACTAGCTTTATGTGCACTCTTATCACTTGTAACTGTGACTTGAACTTCCTCAAAATACACCATTGCAATAGTGTAGGATCTCTTATAACAATGAAAATGTGCCTAAAAATGTGATTATTTTGAAAAGAATGAGAAATGAGTTGAATGATGACCTATATCAAACTTTGTATTTGTCCTTTTCATGACAACTTTGAACCTTCTTTTGATTGTTATGCATAGTAGATCTAAAAATATTCATAGCATTGATACATGTTTATAAGTAATTCTCCATGATTTTTTGTGGCACATTTGTATGTCTTTAGACATTACTTTGTAATGACATCATTGATCTCTACCGACATTTAATGTTGAGAACATTGTTTCTGTTCCTTTGGTATCATTGATGATAGTCCCTTAATATGATTCTCATGCTAATATAGGATTGGAAACCCATCTTCTTGATAAGGCTTACTGCTGACATTTTCCTTTGTATACATACCTTTGTTGGAACTATCCTTATGTAAAATAAATATATTTTTTTGAGAACTTTGAATTTGTAACTTTGAATGCTGGTCCTATGAGTATTTTGTTGCTTTCTATTCACACATATTTGTCATGTATGAATTGTTGCCTTGTTGATCATCAATGAATCTCTTTATTAAATGAATGTCACTTAAACAAGATTATGCCTTATCTATTTAATTGTAACTAATTTTCCTTTGACCATATACTAATGATTTTGTGATAGCATGTTCTTGACATCTCCTCATTTTCCTGAATGTTCTTGGTACTTGTTATGTTACGCGGTATTTGAATATAGAGCTTGTATGGAACTTTTTATGTCAATTTTGTATTCTCACTCATTTTATGAATTATCACTTGTCCATGTACTTATTTCTTAGCTAATGACAAGAATTTACATTAGACTATGAAGTAAAACCTTATCACTATCCTATACAAGATCTTTTCATTTATATATACATCTTATAACATTGATCATTGTAAATTTCACTGGACTCTTTTGTTATTGACAGTATATGTTATTTTAACAATGGCCTGCTATTGTGCTTTGATGTATTCTCATTGTCTCTTAGCTTCTCTTTTCTCCATTTTCTGACCTTGTCATGAAATGATTGTTTTAATGAATATCTTAAAGACATGTCATGCCTTACCATGTTCTTTTTTATACCTTTACTGCACTTTATTAATTTCAACATTGAATGAAATTGTCAATCACTTCTTAGTAGGCAAGGTCCACATGACTCACACAAGGAGTCACAAGTGTAGGTATTATCAAGACAACACTGTCATCCACAAAGATAGTCAGCCCATGGACACTTTTCTTCTAATGATTTGCGTATGAATGCGGGTTGGAAGGGTGTGAGAAAGAAGGCTACATTGGGGGACTTTTTGATCCCTACGTTTTAGATTGATCCCGAGATAGTAAGGAGGACCAATAAGCCTAACTCTTGGGACATAATTTCATAACTATAAATATTTTAACTAATAACTTATACTTTTCATTACGATATATATTCTATATTTATATTTCATTCTATATTCTATATTCTATATTCTATATTCTATATTTATTTTTCTATAATAATTTCATTATGTATTCTATATACCCTTGAAATTTCATTCTATATTTTTTTTATTTATAATAATTTGAATTTTCTTAATGTCAAAATCTTAACATGAATTTAGTATACTTTTTTAAATACTTGTTCTTTTTGTACCATTGTATTGGGAATCATGGGAAGTCAGTAGAAGCGGAATGTATCATATAATACATAGTCAAGCCAAAGATGATTCCTGCGACATGAAGAATACTGCTACTTAGAACATATATACATGATGGCATGGGATGGGTAACAATAATATGATCTCTACGTTGGCATGGAATAAGGAATAGGATATATATATATATATATATAAATATATATA
>MU226921.1:232844-256125 GCA_018584345.1 Thuja plicata | reverse complement strand
CATAACTATATCAGGTATAACATCATAACTGCAAACATAATATCAAAGAAAAATATTGCATCATTACCATTCCTAACTTATCCTAGATAGCCAAATAAGAATGGGTCTAAATTCTGGGTTGCAAGGTCAGAATCACAAAATCGATCAAAGAAACTAGTCAGGAATCTTTAGAGCAAAGACATACACCAATTAGACTTAGCTCCCATTAGAGTTCCTACGATTGATTCAGAAATAGACAAGAACCTCTATATTGAATACTATATCAGGCCCTAATCCATCACAAATTCAATTCTGTCATAGCAAGGATGTCCCCAATATTATGAAATAGAAAATACATTCTCTTATATATATATACTCGCATCCATCTCTGGAACACTCCATAAGTAAGAAATATTAGCTCTCTTATCAGATTGGTACTATAATAAGAAGTTGTAGATATTTTGGTCATATAATTTTGAATACCATTATCAAATCTATTTGATTTAATCATAAAAACCCTATCAAATTCATATCAGAATGGAAACAGACTTTATAATAATCAATAAAAAGGGCAGTAATATTACAAAGAATTGATATATCTTGATATAGCCCATTTAATTCACACTTACCATTCAAATTAGATAATGAAATTGATCTTCAATCCATATAGAAAGGATTCCATTACCCTTTGAAACATACAAAAAACCATAAGAAATTCCTCAAGGGGGCATTACAATAGTACTAGAGCATTACAATCATATACTTATATTATTTAGTCTCAACAGGGACATTACAATATAGATATTAACATGATAGCTTGAATAAGATCAAACATCTATTCTTCAAATTCCTTCACTAGATGATACATAAACAACTCAAATGAGGGCATTCAACTTCCCCTATTTCCGTATAAAATTTATGTTGTTAAGAACCTTTTCCTCTTAACTCCTCATATTTTGTTGCATACAGACTAAATATCACTTTTCCAAATTTACTGCACCCTTGTTCCTCCTTTTGGAATGTTTTATTTGATTTGGTTATGCTCTGCTAAACCATAAAATATTTTATTCTTATTGTCGATTGTGTATTAAATATAATTATATATATCAATTCTTTTCAAAACATTGTACATAATTCTATCTATTCAAGTGACACGGGATAATGGGAATGACTTCAAACTCTTCCCTGCATTACAATCTAAGATTTTTGGTTGTATCGATGTTAGAGACCCCTCAATCCAATTTAAATGTCTAATATTGAAATGTATTGTTGACTTTAATTAAAGTTGTATCATGAAAGATTCTTCTCAAGGACAGTAAGGAGGACCAATAAGCCCAACTCTTGGGACAAGAGTTTCCTTGGAGGAGTGGAGTATGGTGCAGGGGCACCAAGGATCATCAATCACAGTATGAAGACATTCAATGAAGACCAGAGGAAGGGAAGGCCCCGTCAAAGATAGAAGATCAATTGGAAGGTTTATGTGATTAAGTTATTGTTATAAAGAGCACAACAGTGAAGCATGTTATAATTATACATATGAAAGGAAAAATGACCATTTAATGATCAAGAAAACTCCTACTACTGGTATGATAGTGGGTAATATTTTGTAGTAAGCACCAACCTATGTCCCAAATTGTTATTTTAATTCTTTTCCCTCTTACAGTCAGAAACTTCAACTTGAAATCTACACCTGCATTCAAGCCATTATCCGTAAATTATGGGTTAAAATATTTAGAGGAAAATCACAATAAGGTAAATAAGAAATGAAACTGATGTTCATATATTTTTAATTTAATATAAACTGATGCATATGTTCATCAAAATTAACACAGTATTCATAAAAAAAATAAGAAAATAGGAAAAAAATTATATATATACCATAATATGAAGAATTTGTACTTAAAATCCAAACTAATCAAAGAAATCTTAGATAAAAGCTTACAAAATAAATGTATGGATAGAGTCTGAATCAAATAATACTTGTCTAAATCTGAAAAGGATGTCATGGTTATTCACTATGGCTACTAAAACATATAATAAATTATTGTAATTTTTACAATTATCTTACTGATGAGCACTGATGATAATTGAGGACTGAATAGTTCCAACTGCCTTAAACACACTAGTCCAAAATTCTTTAATTAAAAACAAGGACACACTAAGATATCGATTAGTGTGCAACTACAATTTTGGTGTATGATCTTTCATTAAGAGTAATTGTATTCCCTTTGTTTCAAATGGCTTTTCTGGTCATCTATTTTTCAATTAGTTTTTTAGATCTTAATGTTTGTTCAATTTGAATTCTTTATATTAGTTTGCATGATAAACTTGAATGAGACACAAAAAGGGTCTATATTAACTAGATTTGGATGTGAGATAAGTGCATACACTCATCGAGGGGAGAAAAAATGGAAGGTAAAAAATTATTACTTGTAACTATTGTCATATATTTTTAGACTCATTTTTTCTCTACATCTATATTCATATTTAATCATCATTTAATCTATTTTATGACATCTCTATTGATCAAAGATGTATATGAAACTTAAAGAAAATGAATTAGAGACTCATCTAAAATCAACTTTATAAGTTTTAGTAGCTAAGTCACCAAGGACTCTATGAAACGATTGCAAAGCATCTATGCAGTTGGAAAGTGAGGATTATGCATTTTAAGAGATGGGCTTGGCTTAATTTAGTTACATACGGGCTACAAGTTGGTAAATGGGATTTCCAAGTGTTTTCTCTCTCATTTATTGCACACAAATTTCTTCCCCTTTTGCAGGAGGGAAAAAGGATTCGAACATCATAACTTGATAAAATGCTACAGTAGAGGACCATGGTAAATGGTGGTAGAGGAATCTAAAAAATGTTTTAAGGATTGTTGCACAGTATGGTTTGATGAGTGTGTAGGCTCTGTTGAATACAACAAGAGTGTTGGTAATTTAGATGTTAATGATTCTATTTGTGACTGTAATGGTCATTTCCCTATCTTTTTTTAAAGATATGTCACCCGTTAAGGCTTTCCACAAGGACAATTGCACATGGTGACACTTGAGGAGTCATGGAGAGAAGGTAGAAGATATGGACTTTCCAAGGGGTATTTTTGGGAATTTTTCCCCATGTGCAAAAACACTAGAGGATGGGAATGAAGAAACAAACCAGAGTGGAGTAAGGCATGTTGGGTTGGGCGTGAAGTGCAAAAAACTATTAGAGGGGCCTTGAATTTTTTCCTAGATTTCTGTCATCCCTGTGAGGCACAGCTATTGGGGAAGAGATGGAGCCAAATATTTTCTAGGCTAGGTGAATAGTTTCTTCTTTGTGTGGGGATAGAACTAAGTATTATTTATAAGTATTATACTACATGTAGATACCATCTAATATGAAAAATGGGCCTCCTTGAGTTACATTATTATGATTTTATATCATACTGGCTTGTAGACAGAGAGGGGACAATGAAGGGCCACAGTCATTAGTGGTGCCTTGTAATGGCCACGCAAATGGGGATTTGCTAGATAGGAGTGCATCCCTCCACGTTACGGGTGGATGAAAAGGGGCAAAGGCATACATATGTTGGTTTTGATCCCACTTCTCCAGATTATGGAGAAATTAAATCTTGGTTTTGTCCCTACATCTCCACATAACCCCATGAGAGAAAATTATGCAATTAGGTATTCATTATGTTTCCACCATACAAAAGAATAAAAAGACAGACAATCAAAATGACACATAACATGCCCTAGATCTTGCATTTGTCAATCATGCTTCCCTGCCTACATTGCTAAGCCTGTGATAATTTTATCAACTTTCTCTATCATTTATTTTACCATAAATTAGGGAAACTCCCTCACTGATGAGAGTCTTTTGTAAAATCTGTGGTTTCCTATTTTTAGTTTGGAGATTGCAATTTGTTTGAAAGCCTCAAAAGACGTTTCAAATCATTCATTTTGAATGCATGTTGCAATCATAGCAATGCTAAAGACCACATTTTATTGAGGGTTTGTGTCAAAGAGAACATTTTATGACTTAGACAGTTAACATGTTGGGCCTAAGCTTCCATATTTTGCATATATCACTGTCGTGGCATCCATTGTTTTGATGCAGCGATTTCACCTGAAAATTACATTGGCCTAGAAGTTTCTAGATATTAATCAACAAATCCACGCTCTGTGCATCTTTCTACCTATTCATTTCCTTGGTTTAGAAACCCTCTATACCTGTGCGTGTTGATGGATGTCCATAAATTACTATTACTAAACCCAGATATGTGCATTTTAATAAACATATATGAGCATGCATACATACCAGTGCTCCAGATCATGACATGCCACTGGGTGATAACTTGTAATGATCCCCAATAAGAATCATATGTTGTACACTGGATTGAAGAGCATCCAGCACTTAGGTTCCAAAAATTTTGAGGCCTCTTCACCCAATAAAATCCTTTCGGCCTCCCCTTTGCACAATGATGCCCTAATCCTTTCGGCCTCCGCTCTGCAATGCAAAATTAAAACAAAATGAAATTATAAAACAATGAAAGTGATCACCCCTTTTTTTTAGTTATATTCCTGGGTTCATCGAAATTCTGACAAAAACGGGCATGGATTAAAAAAAATCAAAATTTTCCTTCAATAAACCGACAAAGCAAAAGTATTTTAATGGTTCGTGGGAAATGTTGGTCAATTTTTTAGGGTATAATGTATTAGTGCAAGATACCTTTGCAAGGGACCCAACAAGAAACATGTCTCTATTCCCAGCAATATGCAGGATCCTTTTGACCTGAAATATTTTGAGTTCTCGTTTATATACACAGTGCACGGTTTATTTTATGTTTTATAATTTTATGTCGATGCAAAGGTTCCCATTGAGATCATGTATATGACAACAACCATACAAAACCCAATGTAAATGTAGACTATGATTATGTTGGGTTTCTTATTAAAGTTATGAATGAGGGGTTAATTTCCATTGAAGAGAAGCAAAGAAAAATTGACCTCAAGCACTATTATTTTCTATGTATCTTAATTCTTTGCTTCAATGTTGATAAGGTTTATCCAAGACTGAGAATTTATATGTTTGATAATAATGGATAAATGTTATGAGTTAAATACTGGATAAGGGCTTGAGATATGAATCACCTAGCCCAAGCTTTGTATATTTTGGGAATCGGGTTGTTTTTACTTTTTTTAAGCTTCTTAAGACGAAGAATTTATTCAAACTCTCTCACTAGTTGTGATAATATTGAGGCCAAAATTAGATATTTTAGATGAGCCTTATGAACATAACTGGGGAGATTTCTACTATTTAATGAGTTAACAATAATCATAGCTTATGGATGTCCTCAACCACTACATTTATTTCCTATATTGATTCCTGATATAATTGCAACAATTGAATTATTTTTGCAGCTACTAGTGTTTGAAAAAGAGTACTTGTGAAATAAGAAGAGGGGCACTTTTCTACCAAGGATGATAAAAATAGCTCAATTCTCCTTTGGGAAGAAGTCA
The DNA here is from genome assembly GCA_018584345.1 of Thuja plicata. Taxonomy (NCBI): domain Eukaryota; kingdom Viridiplantae; phylum Streptophyta; class Pinopsida; order Cupressales; family Cupressaceae; genus Thuja; species Thuja plicata. Next base: position 250,642 of record MU226921.1, on the reverse strand, counting down.
TTGGAAACAATAAACACTTACCTTGGGCAATATGAGATTGAAACATTCTCAAGTTGGTGAGCAAGAAAGACACTCCTCCACATGATGTATAATATGAGGACAACATTATCAAAAATTTCTATGTGAAGCTAGATTTATAGGGCATAAGAGAGAAGTGCAAATATCTAATAAAAGAAAAAATAGATTAATTGAAATAGATAATAAATTCCTCAGATTCTACCTAGACTTACTTCCTTTGAAGAAGAATGAGGCTATAATGAGAAATTATGCTAAATTGATGGGGACAATGCCTATATAAGAAAACATTACACCACCAGTTCCCCCAATTCAAAACAATAAAAAAAGAATTAAATTTTTAAATGAGGAAAAGATGATTCTGCCTCTGTACAAGAATAAAGTCCCATACATTAGGGTCCACCATAAAAGAAAGTGAAAATTTAATCACGAAGAGGACACTCTACATATGAGGATATGGGTGAAAGTAGGGACTATGAGATGGACTACCCCACAAGGATATTAAGAGAAAAATTGGAATAGGGGCCTGGTGATAGATTTGAATTATACAAGGATTTGCCACTTGGAAAACTCATAGATGATAGGAAAATTGCAACACAAAAATTCCTTAATTATGGAGATCTTATGAATTCTAAAGAATTTAAAATTTTCCTTGTGAAGTTAAGACGAAGAGAGCTTAAGAAATTGAAAGAGAGAGAAGGATAGAGCATAGACTCTGAACAGTAGCATCAGGCTGCACTTTCTACCTTATAGTCTTTTGATCCAAGTACAATACAGTTGATAGTTGAAGAAACTAGTTCATTGTTTATGGACCAGTTAGATCTTGTTGCAAACTACAGGGATGACTTACCTCTAATCATCATAGACACCAAGGAAAGGTTCAATAGTGTAAATGCCTTGGTGTCATTCTTTTAAAGAGAATAAAAATTATTCAAGTGTAAGAAGCAATAATTTTTAATCCTGGAGCATCCTCTTAAACCTCATATCCTATATAAGGATCAACATTTGAGAATTTTAGATAAATGGATTGAGGAGTTTGAAGTTGAGACGATTATAATTGCTGATAAGGAGACTAATGTCCATGACTGTAATGAAATTGTTGACAAGACGTTTAAATTTGAGAACAGTTTTGCCAAGTTCATCTTAGAATCCCATGCGATAACTCATTCCAAGTGGAGGGAATTTGTTACTCTAGTCGAAGACCTGAAAACATTTGATTGGCTGAATGACAAAGAAGTGTTGAGATGGGAGAATTTCACCAAGAAATAGGAGACACAAGTTGAGAAAAAGGAATAAGAAGAAGCGGTCCCACAATTTTTCTTTTTGGATATTTTTGGATTGTGATGATAGACCATTAACAAACTTTTGAGAGGTAATTCAATTACTAGGATAGACATCTTGCACGACTCATTTATGCCACGGTTGTGCCATGTATTATGAAATTAAGATGATAACAGACTCAAATATGATATTATATGCTCAGTACGCTATGTCCTTCTCTAGTTTCCTTTCTCTATTGTTCTACTTGTAGCCTACAGGATTTACAGGATTTTTATGTCATGTTATTAGTTTTACAGTATATTGAAACATTCAATATGAAAGGAATATAAAGTATACTCATTTTTTATCGATCTATGTTATGGATATGTGTTGATCATTTTTTATGCTTTATTTCAAGGAAATAATTGAATGGTGTAAAGTGATTTATAGTGAGATGTTGACTTATCGTGTGGATTTGTTATAGTAATTCATGTCATTGCATTTTACTAAAATACAATGCATTATATATGACTGTAGCCCTAAATTATTTTGAAGGTTGTTCGTTAGAATTCATATATCTTGCAGTATTTTGACTTTATTGCCTAATAGAATAGGCACTGGTCTAGGATGTGAAGGGATATGTTTGAGAGATATAAATTCAAAAATCAAAATCATTTTATTTTCTATTATAGGAGTAGGAGTAGTTGTGTTTTTGTTGTAAAAAATATTTGAATTCATGAATAGGATAATCTATTAAAATGGAGTATTAGAAATGCCCACTACATTGATCTAAGAATCATACAATATTATAGGAATTAAATGTGGTGTGTCTTGTGAGTGTATTCTATGTGCGTATTTATGTTATAGGAACACCCTCCTAAGTAACGTAGAACTCAAAGTTAAGAAGGCTTTAGGTCATGTTGATGTTACATTTCCTGGTCTTCAATCAATGAATAGAGTTGGATATGTTGTCATAGTTTTCAACCATATATTAAAAGTCTTCTAAATTTCACCTAGGATTGGAGGTAGCAAGAAAAATCACTAATAATGGAATTAATTAGTCTTTACAATGCCTCCTTAGTAGATTCAAAAGCTCCCAAATTTTGTTTATTATAATCTCTTGTTTAATCTTAGAAAATACAAAAACTTAAATCTATAATAATATATTCTTAAAGCAATGGAAAATACTTTAGTACTTTTGGATGTCATAGATTTGATGTGAATAAGTGTACACGTAATCCTATTTCTCTAAGCTTTCATTTAGTAGAAATAATTCCAAGCTAATTTTTGTTTAAACTAGTTACATAATAGATTTTAACGACTAACATGACGTAAGATTTGTTAATATGAATAGACTTAAATGTGTAAAGATCATGGTCACCTCTTTTAAAGTAGATAGATAATCTATTTATGAGTCTTTTCAATGAACATGTATGCTTGTCCTTGTGGGGATAAATTTCTCATTTGACACTTGCATTTTGTATATAGACGTTTGTATATATATATATATATATATATATATATATATATATATATCGATCTGGTGACTCTACAAGATGTTTGTGCGCACATAAAAATGGGTATAAGAGTTGTATAAAGGGGTTTGCCTTGTTCAAACCCCTATCTAAGAATCAACCTTAAAAATAGAAAGGAATTTCATAAAGGAAAGTATGTAAACAGATAAATGATATATCTACAAGTGCATAAACTCTCATGGATGGATGTAGAAATCACGCGTACCAATGAAGATGTTTAAAATGTGTTTGATATCCAAATACTTTACCTTGGAATGGAATGTACAATCAAGGATTCCCTCACAAATGCATAGATCTATGAATGCCACTCCTAGATCTTGAATGTAAATATGCTTTCAAATTGCTTGGAATGAAGGAAAAAGAAAAATGAAGGAACGATCTTCTTTTTGATTGAGAATTTATCTACTTGGACAGAATGAGAGAGAAACTTGCATTAATTTGAGAATAATTGAATTATTTTGAAGGATTTGTAGACTTGAAGATCTTGATCTTGGATGCTTGCCTTCAATCTTTAATCCAAATACTCAATTTCCCTTGCTTGCTTGAAAATGTTGATCACTTGATTGCCAAAAAGTTGTAGATCTGGTATGTATATCAAAATGAGGAGAGATAAGGTATTTTATACCTACTCCATTATTTTTGGATTTGAAAATGATCTAGGCAGACCACAAATTCAAAACTCTAACTAATACCCTCACATTGGGCTCCAAGTTAAACTTGGGCCCCAATTGCTAGGAATAGGTTTCCATTAGAAAACTATCGTAGGGATAGTTTGAAATTCATGAACTATACATTGAATATGGGCCAAATTTGAACGGGATACTAGGATGGAGGAAAAGAAGTGGAGGAAGAAAAGACAGATTTCTAGGATCGGGCATAATACACATACCAACCTTAAGATCACAAAAATGGGGTATTATAGGTCCTAGTAAAGTAGTCATTTATGGGTGATAACTTTTCAGGACTATACAAATACTAATAAATTAAGGACTTCAATAATTAAATTATATTTGGAAATAACGACTAAATAGAGTTCTCAGGTTGTGCAAATTAGATTGCTTCATGATCTTCTCTTTGTTACGAGTTGTTTGCTTGTAAATGATTGTTAAATTGTAGATTAATGTAATCATAAATCCTATATAGATCATGTCCAATTAAGAGAGACATTATAGATCTAAGGCTAGTTGATCATATACCATAGATGGAAAATAAAAAAGAAACAATGATAAGGAAAACCCTACCTAAGATGGGTAATGATGGTGATTCTAGTATGGCCTTTGGTGATGGAGAGCATGAAGGTAGCGAGTAAAATGAAGCTAATGATGTCATACCTTGGTATATCCTTCAAGAATATTTTTTATGGGTTTCAGGAGATATCCTTCAATTTTTCTCCTCTAGCTACTCTTGTTTCACCTATTTTCCATACCACTAAGTGTATCTCATTTATATCTATTGTTTATATCCTTTATATATGCATGGAAAAGGTTACTTGTTTTCAATATGTGCTCATCATGAATTTTTTAAGGCCTAGAGCTAACATCTAGAGTATTCACAGTTTTGTTCTAAATAGTGGAATCTTCTTGGTAGAGTTCAAGTGACAATCTTATCACACGGTTGTTTTTCATTTTCCTTCAATTTTATCAAGCATAGTATTAGGGTTCTTCTAGGGGCCCTTGGTTCTTCAATAAGGTTCTCCTACATTTGAGAATATGGTTGATGTGTTTGAGTCTTCCATATTCAACATGCTCCCTACTTGGGTTAATCTCTCAGAGCTCCCTTTTGAGTACTAGAATAATAATATTTTCATGGCATTGTTGAATTTTTTGAATATTTTTGTCAATTTATTTCCACACGGATAAGATCTGAATTCTAGACTTAGATTATTTTATACTAGATTTTGTGTTTTTTTGGAGATGGGTTTCAACTTTCCCAACTTTATTAATGCTATTGGGAGATATTTGGTGTTTTTTCAAGAATATCATGATATTTTTACAACCATTTAAGTTAATAAGATTGTGGATGTTCTTCCTTGACCCAATGGCTTGGTGCGAGTTATTTATTCTTATTTTATTATGGATCTTTAAAATCTAGACTACACCCAAACTATGAAGGGCTCTTTGATGTCTCCTATTGGTTTCCACTTGACATGTTTAGTTTGGAAGAAGTTGGAAATTTTCCCCTTCATTTTGGATTAAGCATGAGATATATTAATTAAAACAATCTAATCCAACTCATTTAGCATTTTTTCCTTCTTCTCCAACTATCCCTCTCATGAGATCATGAACTCAAACTTCTACATGACTTCTCTATATTTTTTAGACTTCTTGCATCTATGTTATGTTCCTTCTCTTTCTTTGTTTAGAGCTGATTTGTCTCACTCCTAGTGATATTTGTTTCTTTCACCTCTTGGTTTTTTATTTATCTTAGTCTTTTTTGGCCAAACTTATTAAGAGTTCTCACCAGGTCTCCTAATATACCTAATCAAAATGCTAGATCTTATTTTTATGTGTTGAATGTGAATGAAAATTGAAAGGGAGTGAATCAGTTGTCCACAAAATTACAACCTGAAAATACTTTTTGGTCAATTCCAAAAAATATACCTTAAATGTTTAATTACTAAAAGATATGTACATGAAAACCACTGTAACCATAAACACATAAAATACCAAATTTATGTGGCTAAACCTTGTTAACGTAAAAACCACAAAGAACATTATTCTAAAATATATGAAAAACAATTAATTTGATTAAAATAAAGGCTCACTACCAAAGGGCTCACTACCCAAAGAAAGAAGCCTCACTATCAGAGGGCTCACTGGGGAGATGAAGAAGGATAAGAGAGAATAAAACTACCACTACTTTACAATAGAAAAAATATATAAATATAGGTAGTCACCTTCATCTCATTGGTTCCAGTAGCTAAGACATTAGATTTTATAGTACTCTACACCACACTTCACACTTAACTTATGCAATTAGGGAGACATATCCTCTTTCATACATCCTCATCGCACATACATATAATTTTACATCTTTTGAAAAAATACTTACATAAGCCAAACCCATCCATGAATGATTTACCCTTTATTTATACCAAATTTACATTGGTAAAATCTCACACTATCAGTTAGGAAAGAAGAAAACAAATTTTAAATAAGGTCAATAATAAATATTCCCGTAGTGGGGAGGAATGATAAGTGGACCACAACACATCTTAGTTGAGACCCAAAATAGCATTAAACACATTACATATCTTCTTTAATACACTAAGATAAGAAATTGAAGTGTAAACACCTGAGGTTTATCAAACAAAGAGTAGGGAAACCATTGATCTTTGAAACCACGTCTTTGAAGCCTAAAAATTCATGTAAAATACAATGAATGAAGCTAAGGGCATTAATAATTCATTTCAAAAGATGCACCATAAAAACAAAATTGCAAAGAAATGTGAAGCAAATATTTCTTAGATAGAATATCTTCAAGCACAAGCATACTCAAACAAATACTAATTCCACTGCATTTCACTCTATACCACAAGCTCTTGAACCAAATCATTCAAAACTATTCTAAACAACATATCAACAGGATAGCAAGCCCATTCTACGTGAGGGCTTGATTCTCTTGATTGTTGAACATGTTAAAAAATTTGTGGCCTCCAATCCTCTTATTATTTCCCTGAAAGACTCAGACTCTGCTAAGGCTAGAAAATGGCATAGGGTTGGAGATGATAAGGTTGAATTGACTGTTAAAATGCTAAATTTTGATTAAAATACAGGAATGGACACAAACTCAGATGTTGTGAGTGCTGATGGCTATGATGAGAAAGACTACATTCCCCACTCCTAGTCTGATGACAATAGCAAAGAGTCTCTTTATATCTATTTGAGTGCCTCTAATGAGGAAGAAGTTAAAACTAAGGAATCCCAAAGTGTTAAGGATACAAGTAAAATGTCTGAGGCTATTGAAGAGGATGTGGGAGGTCAAAAATTCCCCATTTTGGTAAATTACACAAGTTTGAAAGAGCATGACATCCCTATTTCTCTGAAGCTCACGGTTCTTATGGAGGTGCATTCAAAACAGAAAGAGGTAGAAAATCGAGGTCAAGACAATGTTGATAAGGACCATATCCTTGCTTCCTCTAAGAACATACCTTTTTCTAGACTGGTGGATATGCATGAGCGAAATGTCTATCTTCTCCATGAGGACATGGATCATAAAATCAAGCCCCCATTTGGGGTTCTTCAAACTGCCAAAGCTATGTCCTTGTACTCATTTTGACCGATGAAATGGGTATTTAAGGAAAGAAAAAGTATTCATCTGAACTATGAGCTCTTTCTGCTCATTTTGATCTTATTAACTCTGGGTTGGCAAGGTATGAGGGCAAATAGAATGCAGAGGATGGGAAAAATCTGAAGTCTCTGCATGAGAGACTAGACATCTTGGAGAATATTGTGAAAAAACATATGAAGGATACTACTATGTCTTCATGGGTACTACTATGGAGTGTTTTAACTCCAATAAATCTAAGATGGATTCCCCCACTGTGAAGATTGATGAAGACAAAGATGATAATGAAGATGATGGACTGGGAAAGCTCACACGTTCAACTAGGAAGAAGAGAATTCTAGATAGGATTTCGGAGCTATCAGATTTCAATGCGGCCATCAAAAAGGTCAAAGAAGAAAAGAAGGAAGTGGAGGGGAGTCTCTTGGAGTTGGCCCAGCTCTGGAGTTCCCCTATTTTTAGGTGTATCATCTTTTGGTTTCTAGATGCCAAAGATTCTAGCTGGTTTCTGGCTTTTCTCTTTGGCTTTCTGTCTTTGTTTGGGTTTGCGGGTTGGTTCCCAGTCCTGTCTCTATTTAGTCTATTTTTTGTTGCTTATCTTTCTTCTTTAAATGTAAGGGGTTTCGGGTCCCCATAAAACCTGTATTTACAAGGAATCAAAAACATATCAAAATCTCACTAATAGATTTAAAACATTAAAAATATGTGGAGAAAAATACTCAGCAGCACTACATTAAAATCATGTTGACATTATTGCAATAATTTATTGACGTTAATGAAAACTATACCAAAATGATACTGAATCATCGCCTGTCCAAAATCACCCATTATACTCAATACTCCAACAATATCCCCCTTTCTCATTGATGGAAACACATCAACTACAGAAACATACTTTCCCTTTTGGGACACATTCCAAACAATAGATCACTATCCCTCTTTGAAATCAATGGAAAATGCCAAAGGTGTAGAAAAAACCCTCATTCTACTCAGCTCTCATTGAGATATACATGTTAGCTCACAACAATTCTTAGCTCTCCCTAAGAGACAACCATAATAATTATTCTGGATCAAGGATATGCTTTAAAATTTCACTAGACTCGTGCAAAACCATGTGCATTTATCTCTGGTAAGGACGTAAAATCACCCCTAGATTCTTTGAGATATATTCCAAAGTATCCTTTGAGAGCACCTTTGTGAAAATATTAGCAATTTTTTTTTTGTAGGAATATACTCAAGCTTTACATCATTCTCCAAAACCTTTTTCCCTAAGAAACTGGTATCGGATTGAAATGTGTTTTATTATTGAATGCAATACTAGATTATGTGAAACTTCTTTAACATCTCTTTGAAATATTTTGATTATGAAATAAAGATATCTTCACTTTTCTAATTAAATTGTAAGCCCAAAAAGAAATATGTTTCCTCAATTGTGGACATCTAAAACTCTTTTTGCATCATCAACAAATTTATTACACATACCATCGATTTCTCCAAAGATTATATTATCCACATAAACAACAATAATCATAATATTATTTGATTCAACGTTAAATTCAATATTACTATCAACATTATATTTTTGAAATGCTTGCTTCAACAAATAATTGTTAATATTTTCATACCAAGTTGTGAGAGATTTATTTAACCCACATAATGTCTTGTTTAACTTACATACTATGTCTAAATCATCTAAAAGATTGAAGAGTTCCATATTTTATATGTATGCCTCTTTCTTTAGTTCTCCATTCAAAAATGTATATTTCACATCCATCTGGTATACCTTGGAGTCCTTATGTGTTTCACATGCCATAAATATTTAGATTGCCTCCAATATTTATTAAAGGGCATACTTGTATCATAAAAGTAAATTCCTTTCACCTGTGTGTATCCTTTGGATACAAGTCTATCCCTTTTCCTCACAATGTGTCCAACTTCATCTAGCTTGTTCAGGAATACCCATTTTGTTCCAATTACATTTTTTTCTGCTGGTCTTGGGACCAATTCCAAAGTCTAATTGTTCATAATCTTATCTATTTCTTCTTTCAAAGCTTTTGTCAAACTCTAATTACTGGATGTCTCTTTTACATTCTTTTCTTTAATTTCTAATATTAGGCATATATTGTCCTATTCATCAACTACTTTACCTCTTATATTGACACCTTCACTCTTATTTTCGATAATATGTATTTTTGATTAATTCCTCTACACATATCTAGGGTTCTTATGAGGAATTATCAGAGAAACCTTAGTATCATCCCGTTCTTGATTTTCTTTAGTATTATATTCTTCATTTTTTATTAATTAATTCATTTGATTCATAACCAGCTCCAATTTTCATGTTCTTTCAAATGTCTTCATCAACTTTCACATTTATAGTTTCAACTATTCTTCTTAGCCTCCTTTTTTATCCTTTGTGAGATTTTATTTTAGTGGAACACCGAAGGAATATGCCTTCATAATCTCTAGTACCAACATTTTCAAGGTTTTCTTCATCTCTTCTAATATAAAAATTTCTCACAAATAATCTAAAATAATTCAAAAAAGGGTTCTTTCATACCATACCTCATAAGATGTCTTCCCAAGATTCTTCCTGATCTAAATTGTATTTAGTGTGTATACACAATCAATATTGTGTCTTTCCCATATATTTCCTATAGTCTGTCTTCCTCTATCATTGTTCTAGTAGCTTCCTAAAGTGTTCTATCCATTGTTTCAACCACACAACCCTACTATGGTGTTCAAAGAGAATAAAAATGTCTCCTAATCCCATGATTCTCACAAAAAGAGTTAAATTATTAGGAAGTAAATGTTTCTCCTCTTTCAAACCTTAAGCATTTGATTCTTCTATCTACCTCATTTTCAGCCATAGCCTTGAATATCTTAAAATTATATAAATCTTTTGATTTTTCTCCTAATAAGGTAACCCATTTAATTCTAAAGTAATCATCAATTAAAAGCATAAAGTACCTATCTCCTTTTTGACTCCTTTTTCTTGTAGAACCCCATAGATCAATGTGCATAAACTCCAAAGGTCTATTAGTAAATTATTCGTTAACTCTAAAATTTCTCCTTGTATGTTTCCCAACTTGAAATTCTCTACAAAAATTGTAAGTAGGCCTTGTCATCTTTAGTAAATCTCTTTTAGGTTTTATTGAACTGATCTTTATCATCTAATCAAAATTGATGTGAAATGTGCTTTGATTTCATAACCATCTCTCATTGACTTGAAATATTAAGCGATATCCACTAGTGGCCTTTATTTGATACATGTTTTATCCTATTCCTTTTCTAACAAAAGTCATAGTTTTGGATTTATTTCTTATCCGACATCCATCTTCCTTGAAAATATCCTTATATATATTTTCACACATCTATCAGGTATTTAAGAGATTATGATTCAATCCCCTTATATAGTACACATTATCATTATTATTCTTCCCATAAGAACTGATAGAGTCAATTCTAACTATCCCCTCACTTAATCAAATCAAAATCTAACTACACCTCCATCATACTTCTTAATTTATACAAACTTACATTTGTGGATAGTCATGTGATTATATCATCCATAATCAATAATTCATTCATCTGTCTATCTTCTAACATGTAAAGCATAAGTTAGAGTATCTGCAAACTTAGTATTTACTTTTAGATTCTTGTTAGGATTAGTAGGACTAGATTATTTTTGATTTCCATAAATAAAAATTTATCATCTTCTTCATAATAATATTCATCATAAAAAAATACTAGCATCTTCTCTAACATAATAGGCTTTCTTATTGAACTTTCATTTTCTTTCTTTATTCTTTTGATTTGCAATTCTATTAGAATACATAGAAGCATAATGAGATATATTTCCACAACTAAAATATTTAAAGGGTGACATACCTTTGTATTTTTTGGTTCCTTTCTTCTTTCTTCTATAAAGTTTGCCTTAATATCATCAAAATATTGTTCTTCTAAATCTTCATCCTTTAATAATCTGGTAGCCTTACATGTAGTTTTTGTCCTTATGATGGTAGTGCCAAATTATCTCATCTCAAAAGCAAGTAAAGAACCATACATTTTTAAACTAGTATACTAATTTAAATTTTGTGATCCTTCTATAGTAGAGATTTTAGAACTATATGTTTTTCTAAGAGTTTTGACTACCTTTTGCATGACATCATTTTCTTCTAGATTCCATCAAGACATATGATCGCATTCACCACATCCTCAATCTTTTGTAGGTAGGTGTTTATATTTTCATCTTCTTCCATCCACATGATCTCATAGTGGGCTTTATCATTTTGCATCTTAGCTTGTTTGAATATATTATTTACTTCATAATAAATTCTTACCTTATTCCAAACATCACGATTATTTTTGAAAGAAATAACTTTACTTAATTCATCTTTTGAAAAGGCACTAACAACTACATACCTTTCCCTTTGATTTTTTTCATAAGCTTCAATTTCATCAAATGTGTTAGAACGAATTTTCAGTTTGACATATTGATTTTGAACAACCTTCTAGGTCTTATAACTGAGAGAGAGAGAGAGAGAGAGAGAGAGAGAGAGAGAGAGAGAGAGAGAGAGAGAGAGAGAGAGAGAGAGAAGTCATACAAGATTTACATGGAAAATCATGTTAATGTAATAACCGCACAGGTGATTATTCTCATATATATGAATACTAGTTAAGGTGGATTACAAAAAAGGATCACAAAGAAAGCTCTTTGTCAGAGGGATCACTGCCTCGATGAAGAAGACTAAGAGAGAATAGATTCATTATTGATCTACAATTGATAGACAACTAAAAAAAACCTATATTCGTCTTTGGCCTACTGGTTCCATTGGCTCACACATTGAAGTTAACATTATTGTGCACTACACTTGACACATAAGTTATGCAATCAGGGAGAAAACTCCTCTTTCATACATCCTTATGACACATACATATATTTTCACAACTTTTACACAAATACACAAATATGCAACAACCATCCCTAGAATATTCATCAGTTATTTATACCAAAACCAAATTTTCCAAATCTACCACTATTGGCTTGGCAAGGACCAAACAAAATGTGAATTAGGTTGGCACTAAACATCCCCATAGTAGGGAAGAATGAGAAATGGACCACAACATATCTTAACTCAGACAAAAAATAGCATCATATAGATTACATATTTTATTGAATACATCGAGACAAGTGATTGAAATATAAAAGCCAAGGTCTTCCAAACCAAGAGTAGGAAAACCATTGATATTTGAAACCATGTCTTGAAAGCCCAAAATCTAATGCCAAATAAAATGAATGAAGCTAAGGACATTAATAGCTAATCTAAAAAAGTTCACCATCAAAAACCAATTTGCGAAGAAATGCAAAGCATATATTTTAGAGATATAATAATATGAGTCACATCCATACTCAGACAAATACTAATTTCACTACACTGCACTTTGAACCAGAAGATATTGAATCCAACCACTCCAAGTTATTCTAAACAGCATATAAAAATACCACCAATATATTTGAAACGTAAAGAACATGGTCAAAAAAAACTTAGCACCACTGTATAGAAGGCATGTTGACTAAATGCAACAGTGTGTTGACATCGATGGAAATCATACAAAAACCAGACTATGTCACTACCTGTCCAAACTCACTCATTATGCTCCATATTGTAATAGTATGAACACGATTATAAGAATTTCATTAGAATCATGAGAGTACATTTGTTATAATGATAATTACACGAATTTATAGTTATTAATAATATGAATAAATATAAGTATGTCTTCATTGAATTGGATGAATATATATTTCTTAGACAAATCAATGTAGTATAATTTATAGAATGTGCTATGCTGATAAAGAAAATAATTGATCTATGGTTTCTCTAAGTACCCTTTTATACATGTGTAACTATTGAAAGTGAGATAAAAATGACTTTGGATCCTTTTGAGAACCCGAAATTAGGTAGAATAACAAGGGTAAGTGCACCAAGTTGTTGGTCAAAAACGTGGTGACATGCAAAAAAAACTAATTTTTTCTTAACCCAATCAAGTTCCTCAAATTAAAAAATTTCCTTGGCTTGGTAACACCAAGCCCAATAGAAAACATTAAAAAAAGAAAAAGTTCTTCAAAACTCATGCGGGTTTCAAGGAACAAAAAGTTTCACATAATCTGCATGGGTTATGAGAAACATTACATATTCTAGAAGGCCTCAGATTTGGGCCATTTTCAATGCCAAAAACATTGACATAATGATCTGGGGGAAGCAAAAATATGAATAACACTTGGGTGTTCTGCTTGCAATTACATTTTATCTCTGTTTAGAGAAATTTCCAACAATGTCACCCCGTCAAACATGTAATACTTCATTATTTTGATTCTTTTTGTTTGCATTTTAATTCAAGTAGGATTTTTAAATTTATTTAAGTTTTTCTTATTAATTTGATATCAAATTCCTCAAACAATCCCCAAAAATGAAAGAAACAACAAAGACCTCCTTGTGAATAAGCAACGTAAGAAAACCCTGAAAACAATGAACATGAGAAATAAGAAAACCCTCAAGGCGCTAATCCACCTATATAAAATCATCAAAATACTACTCTTGAACAACCACCACCACCCCTAACCCCTCCACATCCTCTATTAGATCATTTATAGACCACACAAGATGTTCTTATCAATCGCCAGACATAATGCACTGTCCAAATTTATATATTAGAGAATAGGTTGAGGTCCTCTAATCAGGACCACCATTCATGCCTCATGAAAACCCTAGAAAAAATGGCCAATAGAATGAATGAGGTATCCAAAGAGGTCAAAAAATGGGTTTCATGGAGGGATAAATGTCATGTATTTTATGCAGATGGGTTGTCATATTATTACGTCAAAAGAAATGGCATACTTAAAGATGGCATATTTTCTATTTTCACCAATTCTAGCACTAGTAACAACCTACTTACTACTACTAGTCAGTTTCCTATACATTGGTATGTTCACGCTAGGATGAAAGAAACATTTTACGATAGGTGGTATATATTCTTTCAACAAGCACCTTGTAAAAATTGAGAGGTGCCAATGTATTTTTTGAGAAAGCATTATTGTGAGTTTATGCTTGGCTTGAAGCTGAATTAATTTGACATCCGACAGTTCCAGGGTAGAGGGAGGGGCTCTACACAGGAAAGAGTTGGGGCCCGTAGGGTGGTATATGTTAGAATGATTTACAATAACTGAGACGGGGGTGAATCAGTTATCATAGGTCCAGATGTTTTAATTGAACTTATAAACACTTTAACCAACTCAGATCCACTCAGTCTCTATAGCATATAGTCAGTAACATAAAATTGCAGTTCATTGTCCTAAAGTTATCAACTTGCAGAATATAAAACTCTTAACAATATAACACATCAAACAACATTCACACAAGTATGGAATCACGAAATTCAGACTATGGGCCTGAGAACTAGGAAATGATCAAGCACAAAAAAGAAACCAACTCCCTACTCCAAAGATCTTACTACCTTAAAGGAGTCAATCTTCAACATGAAGATTCAGCTAGGTGAGTCGAAAGAGTATCTAAAGACGCTGGTGTGACTATGCTACTAGAAGGTTTTTTGTCGTGTGACTACTGGCTAGTTTCCTATTTTTTGCTCCATCATTTTTTGGGTTCTCTTGTCTTTTTATGTTCTTGGGTTGAGTCCCTATTCTTTGACTATCATCTAGGCTGACAGTAGTTATTTTTTTGTTGGTGCTTTAATGCTTTATCTCAGTTTTCTATTGTAAAGAGTTTGGGGTCCCTTAAAAATCGTGTAGTTACCTTAATCAAAAACATTCACACAAGTGTGACACTAGGCTTTAATGTGGAAACCCAATATGATAAAAACCACCAGTAACATGGTACCAATTTTTCACTCTTCTAAAGTGACCTCCATGAGGAGAAAACCTTGTTAAAGGTTACAATACACACTATTAAATGTGACCCTATTAAAGGATTTAATCACCCTATTAAAAGTGAGCCTTGTTGAAAGGCTTAGAGCATTCCATTAGAATGTCACCTTGGTTAAAGGATTTACAACATGACTATCAGGTCAACCTTGTTTAAAAGGATTTTGCACTGATATAATGGTTAGAAACTAAAAATAATGTGATCTGAAACATACAACTCACTTTGCAAATACATATCCCCTTTCACTCAAATGCTAATTCATTGACAGGCCTCCATTGTCATCTCTATCACTCAGATCTTCTTGGAAGTATATCAAGCAATCACCACTATGCAGTCTTGTACTACTCTTCTCAACCTTCTTAGCCTTCTTCTTAGATTTGCCAATTAACTGAATTAACCTCTACCCACATAATCTATAATTAGGTTAAACTTATACCTCTCTAATCAGGTAGCTAGACCTTTTTCCTGTTAATCAACACCATAGATCTTAGGGTTTGGTAAGATCCAATGAATCCTTCTACCATTGTATTTTCCATCTACATTGTAGAATACATCCTAAAATGTCTTCTTGAATCTATAAATAAAAATGGTTAAACATATATTAAATTCTCTTTTAATTCTCCACAATGATCATCCTTATCTTAAATATACTTCACATATCCAAAGAAATCAACTATATTAGCTGGAGCCTCAAATATTAATCAAACTATCAAAATACTGACACTCGGTCATTATTGTGTTCTTCCACCTGGTCATCACTAAAGAACTGGGTAATTTACTGATGCTTTGTAAATACCGATGCTAAGTTGACACTAAATTTTCTCAACATGTAATGACGCTCGGTCAACACTTGAATCACTCAACAAAAACATAAGTTCCTTAATCTTCTTTTTTGTTACTCGATCAAGACTAAACTTGTAGTCATCTAAACTTCACTTGGTGTTAAAGATAAACAACATATTACCTTACCAACATGCAATCTCATCAAGTACCCATCGTAGTTTCACAAAACTCAACCATTTCACTAGGTCTTATTGTTATCTCCTCTTTTCAAATCTTCTTTGTCAATCAATTGATATGACACTTTAAAACATAGAAATTGTCTTACCAGTTAAGGTTTGGCATCAATGGAAATATAAAAATTATTTCAATTGTAGTTTCCAATAATATCCATCTTTGGAATTGATGGAAAACACAACATGCAAACAACACATGCAAGTTTACCAAACAATCCAAACAGTATGTTATATAAACAAATTTCCATTAATGTCCTTACCTTCATTATGATTCTCTCCAATACAAATATTAGATCCCTCTTGGATAGATTTCTCTCTGTGTCTTGTCTTAATATATCCCTCATAGTATAGTCTCTATGAAATTCTCCCTCTTTGCCATATCTCCCTTACTGTCCAATCTTCATATCTCCCTCTGTACATCTCTCTCATAGTATATCTCCCTCTTTGACAACAATGCAAAAGACATACATCTTCATCATGTAGATATCTCTATGTCAACTTTCTGAATTCTACACTCCCTCTTTCATCTTTCTTATGACTGATCAATATCTTGTGCATTAATCTTCATAGCTTTAGGGAACTCTTAAAGTGTGACCACCTTTGCATCAATTTGTTAGATATTTTGTGTAATATATTTGATGCAATCACTCCATGTGATCTTAGTTAGCCTCAAATAGGGGAATCACAACTAGTTTAGTGATCTCTTCTTTCATACCTTTCAACAATTGCTTGATCCACACTATATTTAAAAAATTAACTATTGTGGCAACATATTCAGCTTCTGTTGTGGATTGAGCAATGCAGTTTTGTTTCTTTCTTGTCCAAGAGACTAATCTCTTTTTTAGAAATAATGCACCACCACTTGTAATATTTTTGTCATCGACATTACCTGCCCAGTCGACATCTGTATAAAATTTTAGTTCAAACTTCTCATTCTTCTTATAATATAATCCATAGTCCTATGTTCCCTTCAAGTATCTTAGTATCCTTTTCACTGCGATCATGTGACTATCTTTAGGATTTGCAAAAAATATTGCAACAATCCCAACTGCTAATGCATTATTTGGTCTACTATGGACAACATATTGGAGCTTGTTGATCATTGATCTATATAGGGTTTGATTAACTTCAGTTGTCTCATCAGTCTTTGATAGTTTCTTTCTAGTAGCCATAGGTGTACTTGCAAGTCTCGAGTCCTCCATGCCAAAGGTTTTTAGTATCTCCTTGATATATTTACATTTAGTAATTTACATACATTTCTGTATTTGACATACTTGTAGAGCGACAAAGAATTTGATCTCTCCAAATATAAACATTTAAAATTCAGTTTGCATCTCATTTGAAAATGTTTGGCGTAAAGCATCTTCTCCTCCAAATATGATATCATCAACAAATATTTCAACTAACAATATCCCTTTACCTTTATAAGACTTTAAGTAGAGATTAATGTTGTCATTAGTCCTTGTAAATCCAATCTTGACTAAGTAATTGTGCAATCTCTCATACCATGCTCTGGGGGCTTGCTTCAATCCATACAACACTTTATGTAGCTTGCAGACGATATTCCTCTTGCTTGAATCAAAAAATCCTTCAGCTTCTACAATCTATACCTCTTCTTCCAGTATTCCATTCATAAATTTTGATTTGACATCTATTTGATATCCATTTGATATACTTTTCAGTCGAATCCAAGGTCATGAGTAGTTTCACCACCCGAGGTAAAGATTTGTAAATTTGTTAAAAAA
>MU226921.1:212243-226558 GCA_018584345.1 Thuja plicata | reverse complement strand
CTTTGGCCTAGATAGCTTTGCGCTACCATTTAGATTTAGATATTTTTTACTTTGATTTAATATTATACATGTTCTTTTCCCTTATGTTAATTTTCTATCTGTTATTTTTCCCCACCAGCGTCGAGGACATTGTTGGAATTAATGGGAAGTAGTGCTGAGAGGGGAGGGGTGAATCAGTACCTCTAAAACTTTTTTCACCTTACACAATTTATCATTAGTAATCATTCAATTCTGATTTTCCAGCCATTACTATTATACTTTCTTATGTGTCTATTGTTTGTTCACAATCTTTAATAGTTTTTATTCATTCATAGAAACATTCATGAAATTGAAAAATGCATAACACAAGATATGGTATCGTAGGAAACTCCGGTTAGGAAGTAAAAACTGCGGTGGGTATGGCACCCTTAAAACTTCACTATCTACAGAATGGAAGAGAGTCGGTTAAGGCTTACAATTTGATCACTTATGATGATCTACCCTGTTAATAGTATTAAGGTGGAGACCTCTTAAGATATACTCTATTAAGAGTTTTAGAAACACTGATTTAAGTGTGCACTCAGTTATGAGATTTACAATAGGATGGTAAAGCCCACCTTTCTTGAAAGGATTTCATTAGTGTACTAGACTTGTTAGAATGAGTACAAATGTTGACCTGACTGTATGAAATCTAATATTGCTGATTTACAGATCCATTAAAGCCTTTACAGTAAAAATATCACCTTAAGTGATTGATGAATACCTTTTCTCTTCTTGTCGGTAGCCTTTGTTCTATTCTTGAAAACTGATTTGAATCTGTTTGTGTTCTTCTGCATGAATTCTCTGTCTGGTCTTTAGCTTCTCTTCGTGGCTACTATCCTTTTGAACAACAACAATTCTCAATGGATTGAGCACCTATTTATACAATTGTTTGACCTATTTTGGAATTCACGATTTACAATGTTAACTCTCAGATCCAAGGTTTACAACTTGACCTTAATATTTAGTTTGCATGTTTTAAAATACTAAAATGATTTAAAATAATAAAGACTACATTTCTTCCTCCACACATAATGGATTTAAAAGAAAATCAAGAAGTTATAAATACAACTTCAGTGATTTATCTGATGTGGAAAGTCAGATCAACTTTTTGCGGGATGTAACTGACTGTCGGTTCTTGGTTGTCAGTTTGAACTTGCAGTCTCTCGACATTCCTTGATTGAACTATTCATCAGGTTCACTGTATCTTTCAGGTACCTCTCTTTTCTATACTATCAGGTAGCACTCTTGTTACTCGTCGGGCATCGTTTACCTTTTTTTCATCGGGTAACACTTAATAGTGTTTGTCGGGTAACCTTGGAATTGGATAGTGTTGTGCCCTGTCTGTCGGTGTAGAGTAAACTGATGGTGCAAATCATGTTTTGCTTCTAAGTATACTAATGGAAAAATATAATTCCTTCAATCTCCCCCTTTGACATAAGTATCAAAAATTGATATGTACATAATGCTGAACTTATTACACCATGTTTATATCCTCGTCATAATATGACTCCCCTTACTATGTGCATCGATATAGTGTATCTATATCTACATGTATACTATTTATTCTCTGAGTGTACATTATTTCCCCTTTCTTCCACTATACATGTGACTTCCTCCTTTAACTATACATATGATTTCCTCCTTTAACTGAGGTGATGTACATATCAAATTCCCCCTTTCTTTGATACTGATGACAAAAATGTACAACTTACAAGATGTCAAAATTGTGGCAAAAATGTGTAACTTACAATGTGTCAAATATGTTAGAATGGGTAATTTTGATATCTTCCATTAGTTTCTCCCAATATTATTTCAACTGTTCTAGGGCCATGTATTGCAGCTCTAGTTTGGCGTGCATATCATAAATGTTGTCTAGTATAGACATTTTAGGGGTGGCAATTAGAGTACTTGCATGTGTCATATTTGGTTGCAGGAGTGTAAGTGTCAGTAAGAGCTTAACTTGGAGCTCAATGACCTCATCTCTATACTTCATCTCTGCAAATTGAATATCCTATTATTGTTTCCTGGCTTGTATGATTTGTAGATTGTGCAATTTAAGTGCTTCTTCTATGTTGGCTAGATTTTGTGCACTGGACTAAAGATCAACATCTATTTTTTCTATCTTGTCGGTATACTCCTTAGTGAGTTGATCTAAAGTGCACAATTTCTTGATTAAAGTAAAAGCTTCTGATAAAATTGGATCAATTGTACTTACCAAATCAGATAGCTTGACCTTTTTTAGTTTAACTTCTTGGCTTATCTTCTCTGCAAGCTTTAATTCATACTTTTGTTCAAGTCTCTCTTCCATTTTATTCTCAACATCGGTATTCTAAGATGTTATTTCTTCTGTTAGTATGACCAGATGATCAATAATTGGGGATTTTTGATCAATGTCTATGTCTGGTACAATTTGTTGAAGTATCTCCCTTGCTACTTCTAGTACCTTGGCCTCTTTTTCCGCTCTCTTAATCTTGTCTTTAATGAGTTTTCTCTCACAAAGATTTTCATATTTTATCAATGTTGTTGGATCTAGTGTTCTTGGATCATAGACTGGAATCTCAATGATTTCATCCAGTTTTACTGGATTTTTATTCTTTCCTTTCTTCTTCTTTGAGATTTGAGGGGATGCAGATGTAAGAACTACCATAGCTAGTTCATTTGTTCGCTCTGAATTGCTTGGGGAAGGTTTTTTCGATGATGCATCTAGTGTCTTCTTCTATGTGGGCACCTGTCAGTTATGTGAAGATGTCTCTTCATTAACCTTGGGTGTTTCTGCAGAATGTGCTCCAAATTTATTTTCAATCTCTTCCTTCTTTCATTTTTCACCTTTCTCTGAAGGCTTGTCCCTTGTTTCCTTTTGAGTGTTTTCTTTATTCTAATCAGTAGATTCATTCTTTTGATCATCGGTGGCAGCTTTCTCTGGAGCAGTATCTGTTGTCCCTTTGGTTTCTTCATCACCCTTGTCTTTGGTTTTTCTTGTTTCCTTTTCAGTTGATCCCTCATTTCCCTCTAGTATGTTTATTTCCTTCATTAGGATAGGCATGTTACTTTGAGTTTCTTCTTGGGCTTTGTTAGTATTGGTGTCCTTCTCGTCAGTTAGTGCCTTGTCAGTAGTGACATCCTCATCCTTTTGTATATCTTGTGCAGGGTCTTACACTACTGGGTGCATGAATAATGTGTCCTGCATTTGTTCATCAACAATGTCAACTATCTTGTTATCTAATGTCTTCAGTACTTGATGGCTTTGTTCATCCTTGAGTGTGATAAATATCACATCATCTTTCTTCTTTGGATCATTGTCGAAATCATAATGAGTGATATCTTGGATATTATCATCCATTCCTATATCTAATTCAATAGACTCATCATCACTTTCTTGATTGTCCATAGCAATATGCCAAGGACTTGCATTATCTGTCTCCTCCTCTCTGCGAGGTGTGTTTGTGAGAAGTAATTGCTTCTCAACACTTGTTAACTCTGTTGGTAGATCCAGGAGATGTCCCCATTTGGTTTCTGTCATTGAATCCAATTCAATAAAATTTATCTCTAGTACTTTGTAAGCCCTTATTTTGGCTACAAATTTAGTTGAGTCCTTCTTTAGTACTTCTTGTATCTCTTCAAATTTGGATTTAGGAGGCATCAGTCTCACAAGAACTCTTTCTCATGCTTCTCTCTCTATTTTTAAGGCATATGACTACTGTTGGTATATCCTTTTAGCTACCTCTTCAGGTATTTTATTTACAAATTCAGCCGGGGCATACTTGTTTTTAATCATTGATTTTATGACTGCTTCCTATATTTTTTTCTGATCTTTTGGATTTAGTGTATCCCACTGCCTGATCTTTTTATCAGTCATTGTGCCATGGGTAGCAATAGATTTGGCAGCTTCATCTACCATTTAGTTTCTGAAGTTCTTCTTTACTACATCTGGTTAATCATCTTTGGTGTCATCCAAGTCAGCCTGTGTCCTGACAAACCTTTTTCTCTTCTTTGGTGGTGTGGTTTTGACAGGTTGTTGTCTTGTTTCTTTTTGCTGGCTACTTCCTTATATAGGTCCTTACTTGACCTTTCTTAAGTGGAGTGGTATCGGTAGTAGCAGTTTGACTTCATATTCTTTGCTTCTTTGCAGGAGGTGGAGATGGAGGCGTATTAGATTCAGTAGCCTCTGTATCTGATTTCTTTTCTTCTATCTCTTTACCGATGGTGCCATGTTCATCAGTTTCCTCTTGTTGATCCTACTCTTCTTCTAAGACCGATAGAATCTTCTTGAGATTCTTAATCATTTTATCTTTCTTGTTTATAGTCTTCTTGACTTCTAGGCTATGTTTTATTTTAGATTTGGCCTCCTCATATGTTCCAAACCTTGGTTGTTTCTTATCAATGGGCTCATTGAGTAGTGCCTCAATTCCACTTGTAGCTAGATCATTATTGATCTCATAATCTAATGATGATAACCAAGTTGTTCTTGGTACAACCGATTTGATATGTGTGAAGTCTGTGTCTGCCATGAAACATATCTCATCTTTGTGTTTTTCAACTAGTTTCTCAGGAATCCTAGTTCTTTCCATCATATTTTCCTTGAACTCAAGGAGGTATGCAGACATGACGGACTCAAATTTGTCTCCTAGTGACTTAATCAGTTCACTAATCTATTAGGTTACCGGTTTGGTAGAGTCCCATACAACTTTTCCTACTAAAGGAAAGTATTCTTGAAAATAGAAAAATATACACATGATAAGTGATCAAAACTTACAGGTGTTGCTCTTTGTAGACCTGATTTTGATCATGTTTTCATAAAGTTGTTTTAGTAGGATCTCACATAGATCCATCTGAATTCCCTTTGTTACAATCTTGTAAGTTGTGCTTACTACTGTTGCAAAAATGTTGTTCATTCTACTGGCCTAAAAAAATTTGTAACCAATAACACATGCACCAAATTTTAACTCTTCGTCGATGATTGTGTTTACTTTGAGAACTCTATTGTCTCCTTCTTCATTGGTGAGTTTTGTAACTTCTTTCATGGATGGATGCTTGTGTTCCCTAGGATTTTTGGTTATTAGATAACCAGTGATAGCATGAAGAACATCCTTTGTTAGTTTCTTGGGTTGGTCTAGCCATAGTTTGTTTTAATGCATCCTACTCAAGACTAACTTAATCCATTCTGTCTTGAATTCCCTTGGGAAATGTAGGGCATTGGTTAACCCTTTGACCTCCAAGTGTTTGTGTTCTTCTTTTAGTTTTCCTTTGGCATCACATAGCTTCTTATAAGCTTCATCCATTTCTAGATCACCTGTCTCTGTGATCTTGCAATGAATGTAAGACCTAACGTCTTCTATGAGAAAAACCCTAGGCGAGATTTTTGAAAATGTGTTGGCTTCATCGGGTTTTGATGCAATTTCTTGATAGTTCTTATATTTAGGTTCTACACATGTGCTATTCTTGATTAGTTTCACCACATTCTTCTTTTCATTCTTCAACTTAGCAGTTCTGGATGTGGTTGCCATTGTTTTTCAAGTACTTAGGGTTTTCTTGAAATTAGGGCTTTTCTTAACAAAATAGTAACAAAGATCTTTTGGTGTCTTTGGTACTTACTTTGATTTGCAATGGTGATGAGGAATCTATTCTCTGTGTGTTGAATTGATCTGTAGATGCTTCTGCTCTCTACTCTTTAATCACTTTGATGTCTCTCTTCTTTCTCTTCAAATTGCAGGTGAAAAATGAAGTTGTCCCATCGACTATTTATAGACTTTTTGACCTAAGTCCTTGCAATAAATGCTAAACAAATCATTGGGACAAGAAGATAGGTTTCATCAGGAGAATGTTTCCAATCATCATTGGTGAAGATATGATACTTAGGGCAGTTGTTTAACCACTCTGATTTTATCGATGGCTATCAGTTTTCTTAAACGACTGCTTCTAAACTTTGCCTTTTTACCGATGATCGTTGGGTTATATTGGCAGTTTACCATATTTACTTAGAGGACCAACAATTCCAGGTAAGCGTAAACAACTCATTATTGTGTTCACCGATGATTTTTGGTAAGTGTTTACCGACGGTGTTGTATTCTTAGATTAGTAACAAGTAAAGTAGTATGCATCTTTAGTTCATGCAGATTTTGATTATCTATCAAATTATATAATGAAAATGATGCAAAATATAGCTTGGTATAGTGCAGTTCCATACTTACTTGTTTAGTTCAAGTGGGGTTAGTGGTGTCATCAGATCCATTGGATGGGGTGTCACCATTTGCATTATTTGGTCCAGCTTCATCATTGCTTGAATATTTTATCCACATTTTGTCTCTTGCCCTCCGGATATCTTCAATGGTGTTTCCATTGGGATATGTGCTTGTTTCTATCAATCTGTCTTTGCAATATTTCTTGAGATGACCAATTTTATGACAGTGTAAGCATGCCATTCCAGGGTTTGACCAGCCTCTAGACCTTTTGGTCCATGCTCTCATGCAGTTTGTAGCAATGTGACCATATCTACCACATGATGTATAGTTTGTCCAAGTTTTGTAATCCCATACATATTGATTACCGATTCTCTTTGGTTGATAAGGAACTTCTTTACCTTTTGGCTTCCATGCTTGCCTTTTCTTTTTCCAGCATTCTTCAGATGTGTGCCCATTCATCTTGCGTGTAGAATAGTATTTGTCCATGTAGGTTTCCTTCTTTGGCTTTTCTATCTTACTCTTGCATTCATAAGCCTTATGTCCTTTCTTGTTACATTTATAAGAGAATCCTATGAATGAAGATGTAGGTGTAGATTTAGGAGTACCTTTTATTTTAACTCTGCATGCATTTGATGTGTGCCCTTGATTTCCACAGTGCTTGCATGTTTTCTTCCTTGGTCTTGGATTTTTGTAGACATTCTTTGGATTTGATGATTCTCCATTTTTGGTAAAGCCTATACCGCTGCTGCTATTGACTCTTCATTGTCCTTCAAGAAAGTCATCCATTCTTTTATTGCTTTCTTCAGCCTCTCTGATAATCTCATTGTGTTGTTGTTGAATTATAACCTCATGCTTTATCCTTTCATTTTCTTTTCTTAGTTCACCGACAATCTGTATTCTCTCAATGAGTTCCACATTTATTCTTTTTGCTTCTTGGCTCATAAGGATAATCTGATTTGTGAGATCATGGAAATGCTCAGCATGTCTTTGAATTTCCATTTCCTTTTCCTGTATTTTTTCTGAAATCTTCCTTCTATCATCAATAGCAAGTGTTCTCTTTGTTTAGCTTTTCTGGCAGAACTCATCACAACAATCATTCTTACCATCTGGGTCTCTTGACCAATTTGCAGAATCTTTATTTTCTCTATCAGATGTAGGTTGATCTCCTTTAGATTTGTGATGTTCTCTTCTAATGTATCTGATATATTACTTGCATTAGATCCTGAAGTTTCAAAGAAATCTGGAATCTCTTCTTCTTGATAGTCTTTTCCATTGTTCCGGGTAGCCATACCTTTTCTTTCATCCAATAGCTCTCTCATTTTGATTCTTGCTTCTTTATACTATTCATAGAACATCTGTATCTTAAGCTTTTTGTTCTCAATATTCTTATCAAGTTTGTACTTCTCCAATGTATGATCTTTTCTCTTAAGCCTTTAAGCTTTTCAAGAAGATACTCAGCTCTGATACCAATTATTGGAATTAATGGGAAGTAGTACTGAGAGGGGAGGGGTGAATCAGTACCTCTAAAACTTTTATCACCTTACACAATTTATCATTAGTAATCATTCAATTCTGATTTGCCAACCATTACTGTTATACTTTCTTATGTGTCTATTGTTTGTTTACAATCTTTAATAGTTTTCATTCATTCATAGAAACATTCATGAAATTGACAAACACATAATATGAGATATGGTATTGCAGAAAACTCCTGTTAGGAAGTAAAAACTGCGGTGGGGATGACACCCACAAAACTTCACTATCTGTAGAATGGAAGGGAGCCAGTTAAGGCTTATAATTTGATCACTTCTGATGATCTACCCTGTTAAGAGTATTAAGGTGGAGACCTGTTAAGTCCTACTCTGTTAAAAGCTTTAGCAACACTGATTTAAGTGTGCACTCAGTTATGAGATTTACAATAGGATGGTAAATCCCACCTTTCTTGAAAGGATTTCATTGGTGTACTACACTTGTTAGAATGAGTACAAATGTTGACCTGACTGTATGCAATCTACTATTGCTGATTTATAGATCCATTAAAGCCTTTACAATAATAATATCACCTTAAGTGATTGATGAATACCTTTTCTCTGCTTGTCGATAGCCTCTGTTCTGTTCTTGAAAATTGATTTGAATCTGTTTGTGTTCTTCTGCATGAATTCTCTATCTGGTATTTAGTTTCTATTCATGGCTACTATCCTTTTTGAACAACAACAATTCTCAATGGATTGAGCACCTATTTATACAAGTGTTTGACCTATCTTCAAATTCACGATTTACAATGTTAACTCTCAGATCCAAGCTTTACAAGTTGACCTTGATCTTTAGTTTGCATGTTTTAAAATAGTAAAATGATTTAAAACAATAAAGATTAAATTGTTTCCTCTGCACATAATGGATTTAAAAGCAAATCAAGGAGTTTTTGATTATGGTAAAAGCAGGTTTTGAAGGGAACCCTAAAACCCTTTAACAAAGCATAGAAAGGAAAGGAAAAAAATCGCAAAGAACAACAGACTGTCCCAAGGAGGGGAGCGGTCTACAGTGGGTCAAAACCCAAATTTGGCAATAGTTACATACAAGACAAAAAACAAAAGAAACGCTGGAAAGAAAATAGAAAGAAAGACCGCCAGCACCAAAGTCAGAGCAAAGACTTCAGAAAGATTTCAGAATCCACCAGCTGAGTCTTCATAGTCATCACGTTCTCTCTCAGCTTCTGGAGATCCAGATCCTCGATCTTCTGCTTCTTGGATCTAGTACGAGTTCCAGGTCCCATTTGCTGGGAAGTAACAGGATGATCAACATTGTCTTTATTACTTTCCAGCCAATTGCTCAGAGAAATCAGGTTCTCGAGAGTAGCCTTCATACTAGTATTTACCAGCGTGAGCAAGTGTTTCAACATTTCTTCGTTCCCATTAATTTTCTTCTGAATGGGAATCATAGCTAACTCTACAGCATTTCTAATTTTTTCATCAATTTCAAAACTATGATCTTTAACAGGAACATTGGAATTATGGGAAAGATCATTTTTGATAGTAGTCATGGTTTCTTCAATCAAGGAGCTCTTGTTTTCCAGCTTAATGCATCTATTTTTGAGTTCAACCAGATCAGACTGCACCCACTTATCCAAATTGTAACTATATATTGACTTGTTTTTGGCAATTTCCAAGGGAGACATAACAATGGTCCTTCTGACCTCAGTATCCATCCTGTGAATATCTCTTTGGAGAGGCTGGGATTTACTCCCCTGGAAGATTCTATCACTTTCATCTTTCATATTCTCCTTCTCATGGCTTGGAGACTCATGGGACTCGAAGTTTTCCTCTTCAAGGACTTTAAAACTATTATCCCCTGAATTTTCAGCATTGCTGTCAATGGCATTAATATCTGCTTCTTTGTTCTTATCAGTCTCTGTCCCTTTATCCTCATTACCATCTGTGTTATCATTTTTCAGACCAGAATCAAGGAGTTATAAATACAACTTCAGTGCTTTATCTGACGTGGAAAGTCAGATCCACTTTTTGTGGGATGTAACTGACTATCAGTTCTTGGTTGTGGGTTTGAACCTGTAGTCTCTTGGCCTTCCTTGACTGAACTATTCATCAGGTTCCCTGTATCTATCGTGTACCTCTCTTTTTTGTACAGTCGGGTAGCACTGTTGTTACTCATCGGGTATATTTTACCTTTTTGTCATCGGGTAACACTTAACAGTGTTTGTTGGGTAACCTTGGCATCTGATAGTGTTGTTCCCTGTCTATCAGTGTAGAGTAAACTGATGGTGCAGATCATGTTTTTCTTTGAAGTATACTATTGGAAAAATATAACGCCTTCAAACATCTCATGTGAAAAAGTCATCCTCCAGCACTCTGAGGTAGAAAACGAAATCCTCCCAGCCACCCACACAATAGAAGGTAATTTATTAATATTTAAATTTATTTGTTGAAATTTATTTTGGTTAAACATTTATATGTAGATATTGATAAATGAACCTAATTTATTTCTTCTCTATATAAAAACAAATGGGGTTTATGGAATTCATGAATGCACTTGATGTCGATGAGGTTCATGATAGGGAAGAAGTAACATCTTCATATTCACTTTGGAATGCATTATTTCTTATTAGAAATTACTAAATCCTCCTACGAAGTTATAACATATGTTATCATTTTACAAACAGGAAATGGTAATAGTTGCCCCAGATTCAATGATGCCTCCTAGGAGTATAGGAGAAATATCTTAGGCTCTGGTGTGCCTTTGTTATACATCTATTAAACATATATGTTTAGATATAAGTAAACTCATTTTAAGTTTTTTATAGTTTATCAACAACTTTGGGTTATTAACTTGTATTAATTGTCTTTTATGTATTATAACCCCCTTCCAAACTTCCCACTGATGCTCTACAATTCCATTTCATTGGAAGTCCTACTTATCAAAGATGGGTTCAATCTCAATAGAGGGAAGTGAAATACTTGTCTTCTTAACTCCTTTTTACTAAGTGTACAATAGAGTTGAAACTCTCTTGTTAACTCCTTTCAGTTTTCGTTCTTGTTTGTTTGAAAATCCTACTTCCTTCATGTATGACTATAATATCCTTTATCACTTACCATATAGAAAATCATAGTAATTGATTCATCAATGAATATTCCTCGTACGAGGATAGGAGATTCTTCTAAACCTCTGGGATGCAATTGTTTTTTAGTCGATGCATTTTTAGTTTTTTAGTATTTTGTGACTATATGTTATTAACTCAAGTATTAATGTTGTTAAACCTGTAATAACCATCTTCAGAACATCCCATGTATCCTCACCCTTTTCCAAGTGTAGAAGAAAGAGATAAGGTAGTCAACATTTCAACTGCAAACAATTTACAGTCCACTATTTAGTTATTTTGATGTTATATTAAGAAAATATATATGATTCAACATTTCAATTGTCCTTGTGCTGCCACGTACTTCTTTGAAGAGGCTCAATTTTGATCATCCACCACAGTCATATATATATATATATATATATATATATATATATATATATATATATATATAGTTGTGGTCACTGAATGACCAATTTATATATATATTCCAATTTTTTATTGTATATGTCGATCTTGACATGGCACATGCCACATTTTTGAAACTCTACTATTGATATATATGAAAGTTGATATTCGATCAAATTTGTTCATTGTTTTCATATCTTTCTACACAAAAAAAATTTATTTGCAATTGAAATGTGATCAAAATTGTTCATTGTGTGTATTTCATGATTAGCCTCAAATAGACAATTATGGATTTTTGATGAATTTTGATTAGATTTAGCTTAATAATGGTTTCTAAGGTCACTTTTGATTTTTTTTTTATCCCCCCAATTTGTAAGTCTTTGGGCATGAAGATGTAAATGTTGCTAAAATGTAGGAAAAGTTGTTAAGCAATGTTTTTTTGTAAAAAGTTGAAAAAGAGGAAAAATATTGAAAGAAGAAGTCAAAAGGTCACTCCTGGGCGTGGATCACTGCTTAAATCACAATCACTACTAAAATCCTAATCACAGTGACAATGGGAGAAAATTAGTACAATTTTTTAGATTTTTTGTAGTTCTATCTTTCTTGCATGTGGTTTGTGGTCATGGTATATTACGATACTTTGAATCCAAAGACAACAGAGATAGAACCTAATTTACATTGGTTGTACTTTATTAGGACCAAAATGCCCAATGTTCACTATCATAGTCACAGTCCATAGTTGTATTAGGTAACTATTTCAGATGCATTAATTGTATGGAGGCTTGATTTTCTTGAGCATCCACCAATATCAACATATTAGGCACATCTTCCTCAGAACTCACCTATTCAATAGGTAACAAACCCCCAAGCCCTCACTAGGATACTAGCAGTTTATGTTTCTTCAATACCCCAAAGACTCACTCCTACACCCAAATCCAATAAAATCACTAACACGCATCACCTTAAGCATACTCATCTTTCCCAAATCCATCTTGAGGTCATCCAACCCTTGAATCACACCAAGTCATGAAATCTTACTTACAAAAGTCCTTACCCAATTAGAATTCCTATGTACTTGTAGACACAAATCCTAATACCAATTAGGCACACAACAACCCAAGGGTACTAAAGGGGACATCAATGACTCACTCTTCCATAGTCAAAACAAAAATCTTAACCCCCCCATCCACCCTAGGAAACAACATAAGACCGTGTTTTCTAAACATTATTTACATTAACAAACAAGTAACCATAAGATAGTTGGAAAATTTATATTCTTCTCCCAAACCATGAGGTTGAACATTCATATTGTTCTCCCACACACCCTACTACACATTCACCACCCTTCCAAGGCTACTACTTGGCATTCACACCCCTACTAAAAATCCAATTCATTATCAATCATGGAATAAGACAAAACACACACATTTTTTGTGTCTTCCCTAAAATACAAACCAAAGTATGCATGGAGATCTATAACCAATACAAATGAAAGAGATGACTAATGGACATATTTTGACCCAATGGTGCTTATTGCACCTTATGGACACTTTGATCCGGTGTGATTCTCAATGTTCAAGTGACTACATGGGAAAAACAAGGATGTTCTTAGTGTTTACTCGGACAACCAAAGCTAATGCAAAAGATGGTTTGAGGCCATAAAGAATGGTTTGAAAGATACGTAGCATTTCTCTTTTCAACTGAGCCACATTACAAGCTTTGACATAAACTGAGATTGTGTTTCCAAATTAAAATGAAGTTGAATCTTCCAAAACCAAGATAGGTTATTTTAGGCCTCCCTATCATATTTTTGTAGTACCTAATAGTTTTACAATGGCTTGCATGAGCTTCAAGATATGGGCATGAAACGATCATTTCCCATTGCTGGTTAGTGCACCTTAGGGACACTTCAGTCTGACGTGGTTCCCAATTTTTGAGCTGCTACATGGGAGAATGTAGGTTGTTCCTCGGGTTTACTGACCCACTAGAGCTAATGCAATAGACCGTTAAAGGCCACAAAGAATGGGTTGAAAGATACGCAGTGTTGCTCATTTCAATTGAGCTGCACTGAAAGTTTTGACATAAACTGAGATAACATTTCCAAATAAAAATGAAGTTGAATCTCCCAAAATTGAGATAGGTTATTGTAGGCCTCCTTAGCATGTTATTGTAGCACCTAACGATTTTTTAATATCTCGCATGAGCACCGAGAGGTGGGCCTTGACACATTGTTGCTCAATGGTGCTTAAGCACATTAGGGAAACTTTGGCCCGGCATGGTTCCCAACATTTGAGCAACTATGTAGTCAAAAAAAGGTTGTTCATGGGGTTTACAGTGCCAACCTGAGCTAATGGAGCAGACAATTTTTAGGCGACGATGAATGGTTTTGAAGATACACAATTTTGCTCATTTCAACTGAGCCACACTGCAAGTTTTGACATAAACTAAGATTTCATTGTCAACTTAAAATGAAGTTGAATCTACCAAAACCTACATAGGTTATTATAGGCCTCTGTATTAAATGACAATTTTTTGATACCTCACATGAACTCCAAGATATGGGCCTTGAAAGATCATTTCCCAATGGTTCTTAGTGCACCTTTGGGATGTTTCAGTCTAACGTGGGAGAAAAATGGTTGTTCCTATGGTTTACCCAGCCAACTGGGGCTAATGGTGCATATGGTTCGAGGCCATGAAGAATGGTTTCAAAGATCAATCACTCAAACACCTTTCATATGAAACTCACCATTTTTGAACATTGGATTTCAGCTACATCTATTCAATATATAGAGGATGATATAGAAAATTTTGGATTGCAACTACATCTATTCATTTTATAGAAAAGGGTATTCATCTATAGTCCAAGGTATGATACAAAATCTATACATGTAATGATAAAAAATTCTATATGAACTTATAATCTAATGGTACACATTAGGATATACAAATGTAACAATGAAAAATTCAATGTAAATTTATAATCAAATGGTACACAATACTATATACATAATTTGTCCTCTCAACATTTGCAAATCAGCCCCATGACCACTTTTATATACAAATTTTGGCATCTAATATTCACATGACACCTCATATATATATATATATATATATATATA
>MU226921.1:190599-208099 GCA_018584345.1 Thuja plicata | reverse complement strand
TTTTAAAAAATTAGTAGTTTAGAAACTAGATTTAGAGTAATACAATTCTTATTCTTTACACATCTTCTTATTTTTAGTGCATGACCCTCTAATTTCTCTTTGAAGTTTAGGTTTACCTTATTTCAGAAAAAAAAAAAAAATGTGGCCACTTATAACCNCCCCCCCCCCCCCCCCTCCTTTTGTTCACCATCTTGGTGCACTTAGCCACGGTAAGTAGAATTTTAAAGATCATATGCCATATCAAGATTATGCTACTATAAACTATAATACATTGTGAGTGTCTTGGGTACATGTACGCTATCTATTAATGACCTAAATGACACAAATAACACATGGTTGGTAAAATCTACCTAAGCTATCTTTACAGAGTCAACAAATGTAAAGATCTATCAAATCCCAAGGTCTTGGAAGTTGGGCCATGACAATACCATGGAAAACAATTTGCTAATAAGGCGATTTAGTAAGTGGTCTACTATTTTTTTCATATTCAAACTTGGTCAACTTTCTAAAGTAATCCTATTCTATCCAACCATTATGAAATAAATTGCAAAAATATAAATTAGGACATGCAAATGTTAAACTAGTCTATATTTATTCTTGGATGAGTATGATGTATTCACAATTTTTTATATGTTATTCGAAGTATATTATATTTATAAATTTAGTTGCTCCTCTTATTTTATACTTTTACTGTTAGTTATTTACTTTTTGAAATCTGATGATATGTTTGCGATCATTTCTATTCTAAAACAAATTACAAACATAATACTCTAACACTTATATGCATTATCAATTAACATAAGCTTAAAACATTATTCTATTACATAAAAATAGTTTTAATAAATTATAACTACTTTATTTAAAATAATATATAAATCCTTTTCATTTAGACAAAGTGTTATGTTTTGAGACTTTAATACAATTTAAATAATAATAAAGATATTCTATCATATAGCACCCACCTAAAAAGAACTACAATAGTAAATGAAAATAAAATCATTTTTTTCATAAATCTAACTTAACTTATGTGTTTAATGGAAGACTATAATATTATATATAAACAAGTACTACATAGTGGCTACCATCTTTCTATTGAATATTGTAATAAAAGAGTTTATTTTGGTTACTTACATAAAAAATTATACAAGGTTGTTTTCAAAGAATCTTTGAAATGTGTCTGAATTTACATAATATTCATTCATGGACATTGAAGTTGAATAAAACTGGTTTCTCATCATTGAAATATTGTGCAGAAATAATATAAGTAATGGTAAAGATTGTTCAATGACATATAGAAGCCACATTCAAAATACTACAATGGTAAATGAAAACTATCCCATGACATATAGAAACCACATTCAAAATACTACAATGGTAAATGAAAACTATCCAACTTTTTCTTAAGGTTGACTTGACTTGTGCATTTAATTGAGCCATTCAATATCATATATATAAAAACTACCATATAGGAGCTATCATCTACCTTTTCAATATTGTTCTACTTTTTCAATATTTTAATAAAATAATTTGGTTTCCTTTGTTATGTAAAAAAAAATCTTTGCAATGGGTTTAAATTTAGATTTTATTGCTTCATTGATATTGAAGATAAATAAAATTAGCTTCCCATTATTGAACTATATTAAATAAAATATTACCAATAATTTAAAATATTTAAAAATCATAGTAATTCCTCATATAACAACTTTTTACATTTACTATTGAAAATGAGAATCACAACACCTTAAAAGAATATCTTTGTATGGAAAGGACACTTTCACCTATATTAATTCCTAAAAATTAAATAATAATTAATTATAGAAGTGTATGGTCATGCAAATGGTCTTAAGAATCAAAATGTGTCATATGAATGATAATCAAAATCAGCTCATCAAATGTGAAAGATTATGATGAAATCATTGATCATGTTTGAATTTGAAAAAACTAAATTTCGGTAGGATGAGTTTGTGAGATTATGAGATCAACCCTAGAACAACAAAGTAGTTAAATTGCTAGATCAGAGTGGGTAGCCTATGCATGGGAAAATATGGGATAAGGAGAGTAATAAATAAGTGGGTATCATGAGAATATAAAGATGTGTGAATATTAGAAATAGGACAAGTGGTATGTAAATATAATATTTTAATTACAATATATTAGTAATACAAAATTCAAATCTATCTACAAAATTAACAATGAATTGTTAAAAAATTCAAGCATTTCTTTGATGAAATCTCATTGTTTTATCTTTATCCTCTAATGTGATTATGTTTCTCTTTGTACGATAATTACAGAAATAATAGCCCAAGAGAAAGGATTATTTTGACAACATATGGTAGAGGATAATAGAAATTGTTGTTACCAAAATGAGAAATTAAAGCTTAATTTATAGATTCGTAACTCAAAATAGTAGACACGATCAAAAGCCATAGATGTACAGGATTGAATAAAATTACCAAGAAGAAGAATATGAAAGGACGAGTGGTGAAAGAAGGGCCAAAGGTCAATAATAAAAGAGACATAATAAAAGATCATTTACCAATTATCTCCAAAAGGCCCAAAGGATAATTAAATATTTCATATTTAATTGTGAGGAAAAATGACAAAGGTATATAAATATATACTCGGGACATGCTCGTACATATGGGATTTAACTAAATTATTATTCCTCTGGAGAAAAACAAAGGACCTTGATTAAATAATTGACAAGATGATGCAGAGGGTTTGGTACTCTTATGATTTATTTACTCAATATTCTCTTTCTCTCTCCTAACCATCCAATGGTTACTTCCTTTTGTATTCTTCTCCAATTAGTATCTCCAAGACCCTCACTATCACCTTTTCCTCCAAGGTATAGTTGATCTATTGAAGATTCCAAAGTTTCTAAGCTCAACTAGTCGAACTAGTTCCCCAATAGCCTAGTCCTCTTCACTAGATTTCCTCCTAGAATCCCAAAGCCCTACTTATGATATCCCCATATATTCAATTAGATTCTTGTCTATGTTCTTGGCCTATTCATAGGTCTTTAGAACCCTTTCCCACACTTTTGGACACTTTACAAATTTATTTGGCATCAAATTCACTAGGAGGCCTAATTGGCTTGTTTCCTAGTAGGTCTTATTTCATAGTTTTTGGTCTAATGCTCCCAAATCCTCTGAAAAAACCTATAGAAGAACTAGAAAATATTCACGGTGTCTATCAACTCTATTGGTTTCCAAAATCTTAGCTCCTGGTTCCACCAACAACCCTAGTTTCTATTAGGCCCTAGTTTTCAGCCTATTAGTTAGGCCTATGGACAAGTCTGGAACAATTGTCACCAAATTAATCTCCAAAATTCATTTCACTTCCACCCACATTCTGATCCCTTAAGGAGACTCCTTAGGGTTTTTGAAAATTTCACTAAGTCTTTCCTCCAAGATCATGGGTGCTCGAACCAAATCCTTCTTCACCCTGTCCAGGTTCACCTGTATTCAACAGTCAGCCATAGGGCTTCCCATTTGGTCTAGGAAATCCATTGCAACAACAAAAAGGAAAAAAAAAAACCCTATTTATAGACTCTAACCCTAATTCCCCCATAGTTTAAGTTAATTCCACTAGTGGGTTCTTAGGTTAGAGCCATTTCTAACTCTCAAACACTAGAAATGTAACTTCTAGACCAGTGACTTACAAAACTCTCTAACTTTACACTAAATAAACTTGAAATCAAACCACCTATTTCATAGGAAAGCTAATTGAAAACACTACACCCCCATGGGGTTCAAACTCCTCTCCCAATCCATACACATCCATACAAGAGTAAGAAGACAATGCAAATTACAGAAATATAGTCATAGGCATCCGTACACAAGTACCAAAAACAAGTTCTGCAATTCAAAACTTCATTAAACTTCCCAAAACATCAAATCTAAGATCATATACTGAGGATGATCAGTTACAATCGCTCCAACTTGATTTTTCAACTTCTTGTCAAGAAGTTGCAAAAGTTGCTCGAGCAACTTTTTAATGTTGCTAGCAACTTTTCCATTTTGTGCATTTTGACTTCTTTTGTCAACTCGATGGTCATGATTTGCTTCTATGACCATAATTAGGAAATTTAGGGTCCTAAGACACATTCTAACCTCAAGGTACACAAAAATGACATGTTTTGGCTTTCTAGGTCAAAATGACCATAATATCCCTAATGAGCTCATTTGGCTCTTACAAACATGGAAATGACCACAACTTGGATCCACCCTAGTGGACCATATAGTCACTTATCATAAACACCTAACCTAACCCTAAATAACATCAAACACAAAAAAAAGGGAGGTCCCCTGCACCATACTCCCCTGGGACAAAGAACTCAAGTCCCTTGAGTAAGGAGTTCTTCAATGGTAACCCCATGTTTCAGAATGTCTAGCTCTATCATCCAAGTGGCCTCCTCTTCTGGTAGGTCTTGCCACTAGATGAGGTCCTCCTTGTAGTGACCCTTCCTTGTCTTGTTGATCACTTTATAATCCAGCATACTTTCCAATTTTAGTGGCAATGGGGTAGGCAAGTCTTTCACCCAATCATCATCCCCTAAATCCGCAAGACTAGGCTGACCTGTGTCTAGAGATGGTCCCTTCTAGGGATACAGGTCAAAAACATGGAAAATGGGTGAAATCCCCAAATCAGGAGGCAACTCAACCTCATAGGAATTCTCACCATACTTATGCAAAATCCTCAATGGTCCTATCTCCTTCATGATTAGCTTAGTTGGCTGACCCTTGGGTAGCCCTTCCTTCCTGAGATAGGCAACTACTAGATCCCCTACTTTGAACTGCAAATCTGTTCTTATCTAATCATCTTTGGACTTATACTTCTCCACTTGCTTTTGTAAAGTCTTGTTGACTTGGTCATGAAGCTCCTTCATCTATTCTAAAAATGACTCCCCTTGGGCACTCCTTTTGTCATTCAAACTGAGATCCCTCTCAGATTGACCCCATATAGTATTTCAAAGGGGATTTTACCATTACTCCTATTAATGGAGTCATTATAGGAAAAAATTTCCTGCCCTATGATGTGATCCCATGACTATCCATGTTGCTTAGTTAGGCATCTTAGCAATTACCCAAGTGACCTATTGACTACCTCTTTTCTCCCATCTTACTATGGATGGTAGGCTAAAGAGAAAGACAAGTTTGTACCCAACATTTTCCAAAGGGTCCTCCAAAACTGACCCACAAACTTACTATCTCTGTCACTTACTATATTCAGTGGCAATCCATGGATCCTTACAATGTCTCTAAAGAAAAGACCTACAATTTGAGAAGCATCATTGGTTTTCTTACATGGAATGAAGTGAGATATTTTTTGAAACGGTCCACCACAACAAATACACTGTCATGATCCCTTGATGTCTTTCGTAACCCCAAAACAAATTCCATACTTAGACACTCACAAGGCCTTTGGGGTATGGATAGGGGTTGGTACAACCCATTGTTACTACTTTGTCCTTTTTCCCTCTAAGAAATCTGACATTGCTCTACAAATTTCCTAACACCTGACTGTAACTTAGGCCAACAGTAATGCCTATTCACCTGCTCTAATGTTTTATCCACTCCAAAGTGGCCTCCCAAGATTCCTTGGTGTTTCTCCTTCACAATGTTCTCCCTCATTGAGCACTGAGGTAAACACATTAGATTTCCTTTGAAAAATAGACCCTCCCACGTAATAAATTCAGTGAAATCCACTTTAAATCCCTATTGGAAATTCACACATGCCTCATAGCCATCTTTGAAAACTTTGTCTTCCTTGTAGAGGTCTTTTAAATCATCCATCCCTACACTTTGTAATTGTATCTCTTGTATGGTTAAGACTCTTCTGCTAAGAGCATATGCAACCTTTTTGTTAACCCCTTTCTTGTGCTTTATGACAAATGTATAAGATTGAAATGATTCTACCCACTTCAAGTGCCTTTGATTCAGTTTTTCTTGCCCATTCAAGAAACTTAGAGTATGGTTATCAGTGTAGTCCACAAATTCTCTAGGTAAGAGATAGTGTCTCCATTTTTTAAGGGCTTATACCATATCATACAAATCCAAATCATAGGTGGAGTACTTTTGGTTGGCCTCATTTAACTTCTCTGAAAATAATGCTACAAGGTGTCCCTCTTGACTTAACACTGCTCCAATGGCTAGCTTGCTAGCATCACACTCTACCACAAATAGCTGATTGAAATCGGGAAACCTAAGTGTAGGT
The DNA here is from genome assembly GCA_018584345.1 of Thuja plicata. Classification (NCBI taxonomy): domain Eukaryota; kingdom Viridiplantae; phylum Streptophyta; class Pinopsida; order Cupressales; family Cupressaceae; genus Thuja; species Thuja plicata. The sequence continues at coordinate 201,880 of MU226921.1, read as the reverse complement.
AACTCTGCTATCCTCTTTTTCAACATTTCAAACCCTTGATCTATTGTTGTAGTCCATTTAAACTAACATTTGATTCCCCCTTTGATAGTGTTGATAATAGGGGAACATACATGATAGAAATTTCTTACAAATTTCCTATAATAGGAGGCCAACCCATGAAAAATCCTAAATTCCCCTATGGACCTAGGTGTAGGCCATTAAAAAATTGACTTAAGCTTACCATGGTCCATGTTCATGCATCCATTTGCAACCACAAAACCAAGATAAACTAATTTAGTATTTAGGAACTCACACTTTTCTTGATTGATCATCAACTTTTCTTGATGCAGCCTCCTCAAGACCATCCCGAAATGCTTCATATTCTCCTCCTTGGATCTGCTAAATATCAAAATGTCATCAACATATAATATTACAAACTTACCAATAAAATTTTCTAGCACTTCATTCATGAGCCTCATGAATGTGCTAGGTGCATTAGTTAGGCCAAAGGGCATTACTAGACACGCATATAGCCCTTCATTGGTCTTGAAGGCTATTTTCCTTTCATCACTAGGCCTAACCCTAATTTGGTGATATCCTGACTTCAAATTCACCATTGAAAAATAGCATGAACTTCCCAAATTGTCCATCAAATCCTCAATCTGGGGCATTCAGAATCTATATCTGATTGTAATCTTTTTATAGCCCTAGATTCCATACACGTCCTCCATTTTCCATCCTTTTTAGGTGCAAGAACAGTAGGCACAACATAGGGGCTCAAACTCTTCCTTATCAATCCCTTTTCCAACAAATCTTGAATTTGTTTTGCTATCTCTGCCTTTTGACTTGGTGTCATCTTATATGCTACTTTGTTTGGAAAATTTTCTCCAGGAATGAGGTCTATCTGATGAGTCACATCCCTCATGGGTAGTAGTGCACTTGGAAAAATATTATCTACTATGGTGTGATACTTTTCCAACAATGCTTATATCTCTAGTGGCATGTTGACTTTCTCTTTGGTCTCTCCTTTGGTTTCACTATCACTACACAACAAATTCCTTTCTCCTTCTTCATGGCTTTTAGAAACTCCTTTCCACTCAAGAGCATCACACTGGTTCCCACATGCTTCTCCTCATTAGGTTCTTGCAATGGATCCATTTCAAACTTCTTCCCTAACTTGGTGATAACCTAGTTTCTCTTTTCTCCATCATGGATAGCCTTCACACATATTGGAAATTATGCCCTAAAAGAAGATGACATGCATCCATGGGAAATATGTCAAATAGAACCTTGTCCGTATACTCGTCTATTTCAAACTCCACCAAGGTTTGTTAATCTACCACTATTTTTTGACCCTTGTTCAACCATGAAACTTTATAGGGTGTGGTATGAGGTATCCTTCTAATCTTCATTTTGTCCACCATCTCTATGGATACTATATTCTCAGTGGATCTAGAGTCCACTACCACTTTGTAAATCTTCCCATGAAACCTACAAGTTGTCTTGAACAAATTCTTTCTTTTAGGTGGGTCTATAGTGCTAGGTACCTTGAACAAAGTTCTTCTTAGCATTAGATTCTCCTCATCCATTACTAGCCCTGCTTTGTAAATGAGAGAAGTGATACTTTGTGTATCATCTTCTTGTACCAACTGATTCCTCCTATCTTCCATAGAAGATAAGGTAGCCTTTTCAAGACATCTACCCATTGTGTGACCCACTTTATTATAGTTATAACATTTGCTAGTAAAGACTGAATTAGATCTTCCTTGCGACTGAAACCTACCTCTTGGTGGTCCTCTTCCTTTGTATCCCCCTCTTTGAAAAGATCCTCTAAACTGATTGCCTCCATTATTATCCATAGACTGATTCTCCTTTGGTCTATTTGGGCTTTATCCTCTACAAAAATTACTCCTGCCTCTGAAACCTCTGTTATTGTTACCACCTCTTCCTCTTTGATGGAAGTCACTCCTCCTTCTAGCCTTATCCTCTATTCTCAAGGCTAACTGAAAACACTTGTGCATACTGTCAGGAGCCATCATACTAATTTCATCTTGTATCCCTTGCCTCAACCCATTAAGATACCTTGCCACTTTCTCCATTTCTTCTTTTTGTCTCCTAGACCTTAGGCTAAGTTTGTGAAACTCCTTAGTATAGGCACTCACTTTCATCTCCTTTTTTCTCAAGTTCTAAAACTTTTGGTACATCTAAATCTCATAGTCAATAGGTAAGAATTGTGCCCTCAATATGATCTTCATCCTCTCCCAAGAAACTATCTTCTTTCCACCGGTTACCCTATCATCCTGCCTCATGTTCTGCCACACCAATGTAGATCCTTTGAGTCTATCCTTGGCATAGCTGACCCTCTTCTCCTCTTATACTTCTTTATAGTCAAATTTATTGTCTATGACCTCTAGTCAATCCAACAACTCTTCTCCATTCAGGCTGCCACAGTAATAGCGTATGTGTTCCATACTGTCCTTGTTAATGGAATTAAAGGCATCTAAGAATACCTTTTGATCTTTATCCATCTCAGGTTCTTTACCTTTGTTAGATGACTCTTCTATCTGGCTTTCCCCATCCTCATCACTCTCATCTCCCCATTCAGTGATCTTATTTTTACTCTTTGTCTTAGACACACTAGCCTTCTCCAAGAGGCCCTAAACCAATTCCAAAATTTCATCCCTACTCATTTCCTTTGGAGGCATGTTTTCAACCTCTTGACTCTCCTCCCCTTCAGACATACACAAACCTCAATAAATTCTGGCTCTAATACCACTCTGATGCGGAGGGTATGGTACTCTAGTGATTTCTTTACTCAATATGCCTCTTTCTATCTTCTAACCATCCAATGGTTACTTCCTTTTGGATTCTTATCCAATTATGATCTCCATGACCCTCACTATCTAATTTGCCTCCAAGATATAGTTGATCTATTGAAGATTCCAAAGTTTCTAAGTTCAACTAGTCCAACTAGTTCCTCAATTGCGTAGTCCTCTTCACTAGATTTCCTCCTAGAATCCCACACCCCTTCTTAGGATATCCCCATACATTCACTTAGACTCTTTTCTATGTTCTTGTCCCATTCATAGTTATTTAGAACCCTTCCCCACACTTTTGGACACTTTACCAATTAACTTGGCATCAAATTCACTAGGAGGCCTAATTGGCTTGTTTCCTAGTAGGTCTAATTTCACAGTTTTTGTCCTAATGCTCCCAAATTCTCTAAACAACCTGAAAAAATACCTTTAAAATATTCAAGGTTTCTATAAACTCTATCATTCCAAAATCTTACCTCTTGGTTCCACCCACAACCCTAGTTTCTATCAAGCCCTTGTTTTCAGCCTAATAATTAGGCCTCTGGACCAGGCTTGATCAATTATCACCAAATTGATCTCCAAAATTCATTTCACCTCCTCCCACCTTTTTATACCTTAAGGAGACTCCTTAGGGCTTCTAAAAATTTCACTAAGTCTTTCCTCAAAGATCATGGGTGCTTGAACCAAATCCTTCTTCACCGTGTCCAGGCTCACCTATATTCAACAGTCAACTATAGGGCTTCCCATTTGGTCTAGGAAATCCATTGAAACAAAAAAAAGGAAAAAAAAACCCCTATTTAAAGACTCTAACCCTACTTCCCTCATGGTTTATGTCAATTCCACTGTTGGGTTCTTAGGTTAGAGCCCTTTCTAACTCTGCAACACTGGAAATGTCACTTGCAGACCAATTACTTACAAAACTCTCTAACTTTACACTAAATGAACTTGAAATAAAAATACCTATTTCATAAGAAAGATAATTGAAAATACTACACCCCCATGGGGTCCAATCTCCTCCCCCAATCTGTACACATCCGTACAGGAGTAAGAAGACAATGCAGATTACATAAATATAGTCACAGGCATCCGTACACAACTACCAAAAACAAGTTCTGCAACTCAAAACTTCATTAACCTTGCCAAAACATCAAATCCAAGCTCATATACCAAGCATGATCAGTTAAAATTGCTCCAACTTGATTTTGCAACTTCTTCTCAAGAAGCTGCAAAAGTTGCTCGAGCAACTTTTTAATGTTGCTAGAAACTCTTCCATTTTGTGCATTTTGACTTCTTTTGTCAACTCGATGGTCATGATTGGCTATGACCATCATTAGGACATTTAGGGTCCTAAGACACATTCTAACCCCAAGGTACACAAAAATGACACGTTTTGGCTTTCTAGGTCAAAATGACCATAATATCCCTTATGAGCTCATTTGGCTCTTACAAACATGGAAATGACCACAACTTGGATCCACCCTAGTGGACCTTATTGTCACTCATCCTGAACACCTAACATAACCCTAAATCACATCAAACACAACAAAAATGGAGGTACCCTGCACCACAAGAGACAAGAAACAAGAGATAAAATGCGAGGATATGATCATTGTTGATGACATTGATGAAAATAATAAAAGATAAATCAAAATTATCAAGATCACTCAAAGTTGGTTAAAAATGCAAACACATGACATAAAGCTAGACAAATGACACACTAACAAGCAATCTGTAAGCTCTTACCATTTTTAGATGTCTACACCACTCAACCATTTAAATCTTTCCATATTATATATATTTAATTTTATTTCCCTATCAATTAATCCTATTTAATCTTTTATGTGACAAAAGCTTTGATTGTAAATTTTATTTCCCTATCAATTCATCATATTTAATCTTTCATGTGATGAAAGTTTTGATTGCATCATAAAAGGCAAAGTAAAATTTATTCTAATATAGAATTAATCAACAAATTTCAAGTCTTTAATAGAGTTAAACTTCACTGAGGGAAGACGGGTCTGATCATCCAATAACTGGGTATGTGCAGGATCATGGTATGCCAAAAAGTGGCGATGTGAAAAAGAAGTCTTGATTGGTAGACTGATTGAAAAATAGTTATAACTTTCAAATTGTATATCATTTTTTAAATCTGAAACATGTGTCACATTCTATGCTTTGCCTACAATAAGAAAAAAAAATAAAATCTAATTTTATGAATTTTAGACTAAATTAAGGTGGTCAAACACGAAAATTTTTATATTGTGAAAAACTTGCAGAAGAAAAAATCATAATTATGTATTTAGTTGGAAACAAATTACAAAAAAATATGTGTCACATCCAGACATTAATCTACTACTTATATCTACAATCTAGTAAACAAATATTATCATTTGATTGTGTTTAAAGTGATCAGACATACGCCTACTTCTTATCTTTTTAGTCCTGATTGGTAGACTAATTGAAAAATAAATTTAAATTTCAAACGGTATAACATTTTTGAAATCCAAAACATGAGTCACATTCTATGATTTTCCTACTACAATTAAAAACTAAAAAAAAATCAATTTGATGAATTTTAGACTAAGTTAAGGTGGTCAGACACAAGATTTTTTATATTCGGGAAAAGTTGTAGTAGAAAAATCATAATTAATTAATTACTTGGAAAAAAATTACAAAAAAATATGTGTCACATCCAAACATGAGTCTACTACTTATATCTAGAATCTTGTAAAAAAATATTATCATTTGATTGTGTTTAAGGTGGTCAGACATACACCTTCTTCTTATCTTTTTCTTGAAATTTTCACACTACTGCATTGAAATTTGAAATTTCACTTTATAGAATATTTTTTTTTTAAAGAAAGGGATAGTAGCTTAGAAACTAGATTCAATTTTCTGCAGATTCTCTTCTTACACATTTTTTATATAAGATCGATAACTTGTCCAAATTTTTACGTCCACTTTCCTAACCGTGATTTTCTGGAATTTCATTGCCACTTAAGGCCTAGTTTGGCATACCATGATCCTGCACATACCCAATTATACACCATATTATGCTTATAATATCTAGTCTTCCCACATATTTATAATATATATTGTATATAAATAATCCACATGTAAGTCAAAAAAAAAATTACCAAACGTTGGTCAAAATGGACCAATACTTGAACATATGGGAACCTATAAAATATTATATAAAAATACATAAATACATTCATTCACAAGTGACATAAATAATTTTTTATTTGACATAAAACATCGTACTTATCCACTATAAGTGTGTCATCAACAAAATAATATGCTCATTTAATAAAATAAGATCATCACTTAAACAAGAATTGTTATGATAGTGAAAACATATTATTTGTTATGTGTATAACTATTGGGGTAGAAAGGCAAATGTATAGGAGTATTTCATATCAATAATTTATCTTATCACAAATATACAAGGTGAACACAATAAATACTTTTATTTTTTTATAAAATGTTTTCCATTGTCAAAAGTGTTTAGTGTTCAACTATTGTCCATTTGTGTTAGATATAAGTTGCATGTAATGTAATAATGTATTATTTTTATAACAATAATTAATTTTTGTGTTCAACTATTGGTCAATTTGGATAAGAGATAAAAGTTGGACATAAACAAATAATTTTCATAGTATACATATTGTTTTGAAAGGTGAATGATGAGTAAAACCTTCAAACGTTAATTATAGATAGTTATAATACTTATTTACATTTCTAAAAACAAAAAATTTAGATATTCCATATAACCACTACATTTAACATTACTGAATAAATTCCCCTCGATTCTTGGAGGTACCTCTCTATCTCTTCTCATTTGAGTCTAGCCGGTGGCTAGCCTTCTATGATTGTTCTTGCACCTTCTGTTCCTCTTGCTAGTGGAGATGTTTTGTGGCCTCTTGCCACTTCTCATAAATTTCATTGCCTGGCTCTTGCCATTTATCCCTAACGAGAAGAAGGAGAATTGAAGGATAAAGATGATGAGGATGGGGCTCTCTTCTATACCTACCCCATGGCTCCAATGTTGAGGGAAATCTAGATGAGAGAGATCTGCCTCCCTCGGCTGCTACTGCTTTAGCTGCTTCTATTCCTGCTAATGCTAGCTGGCCTCCTGCCAGTGGAGATGTTTTCTAGCATCTTGTCACTTCTGATAAATTCCCTTGCGTGACTCTTATCATTCCTCCCTGATGGGAACAAGGAGAATCAAAGGATAAAGAAGATGAGGATGGGTGGTCTCTTCTAGTCCCATCCCCATGGCCCCAATGTTTGGGGAAATCTGGATGACAGAGATCCTCCTCCCTCGAATGATATTGCTTTGGATACCTGAGATATTTTTTTTATGAATAGTTGATATTTCTGGCTCTTATTGTGTGAACTTTCGCGGTGTGATCTTGTATCCCCCAACCCTTTTTGTGAATAGTGTACTCTATCTATTTTTATATTAATACAAAGGACCTGCATTCATCATGCTCTCAGCTCTGTGTTCTAATGGTTGCATGTAGAGCTGCCTCTACTTTGATTATTGTGGGGGTTATGGCTTCTCACGGATCTTCTTTTGGAATTAGTTTGCAACCACAGGCTTCAAATTTTTTTGTGGAGAGCTCAAAGTTAAAAAAGGTTAATGGGTTTTTACCTCATAGTCAAGATCACCCTGTTCTGGTCATTCCTCCAGAGGAAATTTTGGAAGATGTCAAGTACTAGACTAAGCATGCTTTGATCTGTAAGTTTCTTGGGATCTGAATCTCGTTGTCTGCTCTTGAATCTTGGATCCATTGCTCATGGAAAATAGAAGGCGATATGGACATTATGTTAGCAGTGAATAGCTACTTCATGGTGGTATTCTATTGCATGTCTGACCTTCTTGGGATCTGAATCTCATTGCCTACTCTTGAATCCTAGATCCATTGCTCGTGGCAAATAGAAGGTGATATGGACATTATGTTAGCAGGGAATAGCTACTTCATGGTGGTATTCTCTTTCATGTATCGCATCTTTGAGGGCAGCCCATATTTTTACAACCGAGTCAAGTTGTTTGTCAAACTGTGGCATACGGGGTTCAATTCTATGGAGGATCTCCCTTCAAGGGTTCCTATGTGGATTCGCTTGTCGCACCTGCCTCTTGAGTTTTGGAGAGAGGACATCCTGCACTAGATAGCTACTTTGTTGGGGACTCCTGCTTCCATCCCACATCAATACCTCGACAAAAAGGTTATTTATTTTTCCCACATTTGTGTTGAAATTTATATTGGCTCATCGTCTTGGATACAACAGTTAGACTATGAGTCTTTACCTTTCCGATGTCGGTTATGCCATGAATATGGCCATCTGTAGCATCTGTGCCCTCAAGCCTCTAAGATAGCCAGTGGAGGCTCTGGGGGATCTTCTTCCTCCTCAGACCTTAAGATGGATAAGGATGGCAAAGACAAAGCTCAGACTAAACATGTAGGAAAAGGAAAGGCTCAGTCTGACTTTGTAGGAAAAGGGAAAGCCCAGATGAATTCTGCAAATAAGGGAAAATCCAAGGTTAATGCTATAGTTCCTTACAAGGATGGCTTCATTCCTTCTCAAAGCTGAGATAAGGGGAGAGGATAAAAGAGACCCTTCTTAGATAGGCAAGCAGAGGCAGGTTTTAACCAATTTGAGGTTCTAGAAAATATGGCCTTAGAGGAAGGTATTCCTCCATGTATTATATATGATGTAGCAGTTGCAGATAAGGGGACTCCTATCCAAGATGCTTCTCTTTTTCACCAGGTGAATTTTTTTCGGCAGATATGTGAAACGCCTATTGGACCGAAATCTGGTGCCCTTGTGGTTTCCCCTTTTCCACAAGACAATCACATTCTCCTAGAATATTTGGTTAAAGATGTGTTTGCATCTGGGAAAGGAAAAGGATCTTCTCTTGCATTAGGTTTGATGCAAAGACCATTTAATAAATTCTCTTTTGGTACTCCTTCAAAAAGTGTCCTTAAAAGGGATCAAGAGAAAATTCAGCTTACAGGGGATTTATCGGTAGAGTCGCGGGTTGTCAAACCCATGGATGCACATTTTCCTCACTCTACTCAATGATCATTCTCTCATGGAATGTTAGGGGGTTGAATAGCATCCCTAGACAAAAATATATTGATGAGTTGGTGCTGGAGCATTCCCCGGACATCCTTTGTATTCAGGAGACTAAACTTTCAGTGGATTCCATGGTCAGTTGTTCTCCAAGTATTTGGTATTTTGGTCAATGTCAATGTATTATTTCCCAAGGGAGCTCTGGTGGCTTGGCTATTTGTTGGGACCCCAGGAACATTACCCCTCTTTGGTGGCTATCTTGTTATTCTTCTCTTTCTATGGTTGCCTCTTGCTTAGAGATGGGGGAGTTGATTATGGTCACTAATGTGTATGCTCTTGTTGATCTCCCTAGAAAGATAAGGCTCTGGGCACAGATTCAGTATGTTCAAAGTTGTCATCCTTTCTTTCCTTGTATTTTAGGTGGGGACTTCAATTCTATTGTGTGCTTGGAGGAGAAATGAGGAGGTCTTTCCCATCTAGGGCCTTCTTCTAAACTTCTTTAGGAGAATATGGATCTCTTACATCTTTCTAATGTTCTACCATGTAATGGGCTCTTTACATGGAATAATAGAAGGGTTGGGGATGATGCCATTTCAGAATGTCTAAATATATTTCTGATTTCCTTCTGTTGGAATAGTGGTATTCTCTCTCTCTCTCTCTCTCTCTCTCTCTCTCTCTCCTAAAATTGTGGATTGGAGGGGTTATGATCACTTGCCTATCAAGCTCTCTACTATTTGTGTTTCTATTCCCAAGAGTCCCCCTTTTAAGTTTTAGTTAATTTGGCTTCATGAATTCTCATCATGATTTCATGGTACACTAGTGGAGAGATGGGGGCCTAGCATATGGCACTGCTATGTTCTCTTTTTCTAAAAAACTTCAGTATGTCAAAAGAAATCTAAAAAACTGGAACATGACTTTCTTTGGTAATCTTCACACCATGAAGAAGAGGGCTCAAGATCATCTAGAAATCATTACCAGGTAGATCCATGACCTTGGCATCTCAGAAGCCCTTCGCATAGAGGAATCCCAGGCTTCCAGAGAATTAGATAAGTGGATCTTAGAGAGGAAATTTATTGGAAGTAGAAGGCTCGGATTGATTGGCTTTAGGAAGGCGACAAGAACATTTCTTTCTTTCATAAATTTGTGCAGGGCCACCAAAAATTAGAGTTATATTTATTCTCTTGTCAATGTTGATGGCCTCCCCTTCACTTCCTCACATGTTGTGTCTAGGGAAGCTATTTGGTTCTACTCTTCTCTTTTCTATGATGACTCTCTTCTTGTTGATATTGAGGAGAATACTATGTTGTCTTGTATTCCCTCTCTTGTGACCATGGAGATGAATGATTCTCTTATGAGGCCAATCTCCCTATAAGAATTGGAGGATATGTTCTTTAGCATGAGGAAGGGAAAGTTGACAATCAGAGTAATTATGACTTATTTTTTGTTGTCATTATGGAAACAAAGTCATACAAAGTTTTGTCAAGAAAACTTAGAAGACAGAAATGGCTAAGTATGGAAGACAGAATAGAACAGAGATTTGTAGTCGATCAAAGTACCAGCGCATGTGTAGAAGACTGAATCAGGATATGTGCATTCGTATATAAGATTTATGATATGTTAAGATGTTAATTCTATACACACATGGTACGGAAAGACTTTACGAAGAAGTTACAACAAGTTGAAGTGCCTCTAGCAGTTTAGAAAATAGAGGATAGAGCCGACCTCAGAGTTTGGATCAGCGTATGACATTTTGTTTTGCAAAGTCTATGCACCTATTATAGTGTGTTTGTAATCATGTCTTAATCACTTATGTAATCACTCCTAAGATAATTAATTTGGAAGTATTGTATATTTTGTTTTTGGGCTGACTAAGATCTTGTCTCTAGTCGCGTCTATTCAAGAATGAACATATATATATATATATATATATATATATATATATATGACATGCAATTTTGTATTAGAAAGTGTCAAAGAAATAAGAAGAGTAGAGTAGTGTAAAGATGTCAGCATGAGATAGATCCCCTAAAGAAGATAAGAGCATAAGCGCATAACTGGAACTGATCAGACATCTGTGTCATATATAGCAGTTCACTTTTGGATATAGTGCATGTCTATTCTCAGGAGGTTGTAATCTTCTTTCTCATTGAGCAGTGAGCTCTTAGACAGTGAGTCCTCACCCCTAATAGGGTTGTTTGTAAAAGACTCCTAACAAGGTCAGGCCTTTAACCAGGTCATAGTACTTGCATTGTAAATACTGCTCCTAACAAGGCAAAGAAACTTTAATAGGTTCATTATACTAGTGCAATATTTGTGGGTACTAATTCCCACTGGGGTTTTCCTCTAATCAAGGTTTCCCCGTAATCATATTATGTGTTATGTGATCTTGTGTTAAGCTTCAAGTG
>MU226921.1:175976-190531 GCA_018584345.1 Thuja plicata | reverse complement strand
CCCCCCCCCCCCCCCCCCCCCACCTCAGTGTTTCCAACAATTAGTATCAGAGCTCTAGTCCTCTGAGAGAAAAGTTTAACCACTTGAGGAGATCAGGGATTCAGCAGAAGCTAAGCATCTGAAAACAGAATCTTGAAGCAACCCTTGAAGAGCTAAACAGATCAGAGAAATAAAATGAGGAAATTAAACTAAAATTTGATGGCTCTCAAATGATTATCAAGAAATTGAGGAAAGATCTAAAAGATTTCTCTACCAATGACCTCGAAAAAATGGTCAAGAAGCTGAATGAAGAGAACATGTCTTTGAGGGATAAGATAGAAGAATTGAATGATCAGTTAACTGATAGCCTAACATTTATTGAAGAGAAGAACAAAGAAAATAAATAGTTAGATGAAGAACTCGTGCAAGGAAATATGAAAATCTTGGAATTGGAAAACATCAAGAATAAGATTGAATCTGAATTATTAGGAGCAAAAGACAAGATTGATAAACTTCAGACAAGTTCTGATTTAATCCAATCACAACTTTATGAATAGAAAATAAAAGGTGAAACCACTCTTATGGGATATAGTATAGCTCAAATTGAGATCAATTCATCACAAGAAAGAAAGAAATCTCTAACAAAATCTTCAGCAGAAAAGAAAACTGAAACTCTTGAAGAGACTAAAGCATAACCACCAAACGATAAGCACAAGATAGTTAACCACACTTGCTATGCCTGTAACAAGCATGGACACTTGGAAAGAGATTGTAAGGATGTAATACCCTTCAATGGTTACTATTACTCATGTAATAAGTTTGGTCATACGGCTATTCATTGCAGGTCAAATCAAAGAAATCAGTCACAACTGAACAAAGGAATCAGTCTCAATACAATCAAAGAAATCAACCTCAAAGAAACTTGAAGAACATTACATGTTAGATATGTAATTACAATGGACACATAGCCAAGAAGTGTAGCATGATGAATAACAACATCAGACCTCCTATTATTTGTCACTCATGTGGAAAAGCTGGTCACATCTCAAGGTTTTGCAGATCAAGAACAAAAGGACAAGAGAATCCTAAGAAGTCTTTGTTTGAAGAATCAAGAGACGTTAAGTTTGTGGAAGCTAAAGCTAACTCTGATAAAATATGGGTTGAAGTAAAGAAGGATAATGAAGAGAACAAGGTAGTAGATGCATCCTCGGTGGATGCACCTTCTACTTTTGATTAGTCAACCCTCATGGTCTTAGGGAGAGCTATTCTAGCTCTGAACCCCTGCGTGGCTGGTATACTCACCTCCGAGTATGCACCTTTGGATTCATATCAGTGCTAAAAAAAAAGAATGAAGTATTCATTCACACATTGTCTATAATACATTCTGAACAAAGTTTCTAACTCTCTAAGAAAACTGCGTATGGTAGCAAGCATTAAATGAAGTAACCTTTATAAAAATCAGTAAATATTTGACCATCTTCACATTTGCATTTGAGATCACATAATTTGGAGAGCACAGGAGCACTGAGAATCAAAGCACTGAAAGATAACTGATTTGTTGGTTAAGTGAATAGATAGAAGTTGGATCGGAACCCTAGCAGTCACGTCATTTCAATTTTTTGTGAAACCCTATTTATCCAAGAAAAAAGTAAGTATGGCCACTCCAGTTGTATTCGACATCACTGAAAGGAAAAGATTTGTGTTTAAAATGCATCCCTTCAAGTCCATACTAGATGATGTAGAGGGAGCATTTTCTAAGACTCCGCTAGGAGTCATGCATGTAGAAGACATTCACGCATACATCTACTGTAAGAAGGAAACCGTTGGGGATAACAATATAGCTACTCTCATGACGGCAATGATGAAACCGGACTATTCATTCAAGGATGAATATGTGCATCTCACTGATAGCCCTGTATTTGAGTATTCTAATGTGCACAAATTCTACAAGCCAGAATGGGTTAAAATCTTGTTGAGCAAGATACATGATGACCTCTACTGGATTGGTGAAGTTCCCATCCGCATTACTATAGACCTAATCCATGACATGACTGGAATTCCTAAGACTGCACCAGCTCTTCCAACTCACAAGGATGTTAAGAAATAGGTTGAGAAAGCATGCTTATCCAGAAGTGATAGGCACATTATGACAGTTAATCCCATTAAGGAAGATGACATAAAACTAGTCACCATGATACTAGGTTACAAATTTCAGCATGCAAGCAGACTAAATAGTGTTTCTGCAGCTACTGTCCTAGCAGCAGTAAAGATGGTAAAAGATAATACTTAGTATAACCTATGTGAGATATTGCGTGCTCAATTGATTGAGAACATCCAAACTATTAAGCATGACAAGAGCAATATATTTAGGTTTGGCTCATTGATCATATACCTCTACATCCACATAGTAGGTAAGGTTTCAAATCTTTACCTAGACAGAAGAAAACCCACTATGCCTCAGATTTCACTAAAATCCACATCAGAGAGTAGTGTGAAGGATTCTATGGACATGGATATCAAAACTTTCAGGATTAAAATGCAAAAGAGGTTCAAGATACCTGAGAAGATAGTTAAGAAATACAAAGACGCCATATGTTTCATGGTGGAAACTGATTGTACTTGCATGGAGGTAGTGGAACCAAGAACAAAATGGATTCATCCACTTGGCTATGAAGTTGAAGAACAGGTTTTGGAAGGGTATGCACAAGTTCTCTTATCTACGCCTAAAGATCCCAATGAGCCTAGATGGGGCACTTATAGAGAAAAGACAAATCAAGTTGATTCTATCTTGTATAGTAAAGACAACAAAAGGAAGGCATCAAGGATTAATTCTAATATCATAGAAGTTCATGGAGTTAGACAAGAAGACCTAGACAAAGCCAGGGAAGAAAAGATTGCAAGACAGATCAAACAAATAGAAGTTAAAATAAAGAAGTTTGATGATATGCCCAAGAAGAAGATGAAGAAATCTGATAAAAGTACATCTATGCCCTCAAGGAGTAAGGTAAAGAACACTCAAGCCCCTCCTGAGGTAGGATTCAGACATAGTCTCAAAATTCTTTAAAGAAAAGAATTGTCAATGAAGGAAGACTAGATACAATTGCAAAGGTCTATGACAAGTATCAAGAGATAGACAAAACATAAATACATTCTATTCTTATCTCTCACATGATCAAATTTAAAAAGTCAGTTCTAGAACTTAAGATAGTAATACCAGATAAATTATGGAACATACTAGAGCTAATGAAAAGATAGGAAATTGAGGAAGACTTGAGGATTAGGGAAGAAACATTAGACAATCTTCTCCCTATTTGTTCACATGAAGAAAAAGTAATTCTGCTAGACTTGGTAAAACCTCATATGAGAACCAAGACAAGAACTCTTCATATAATGAACAATGACTATGAGTTAGTTGGGAAAGAGACTGAAAAAGAATTTGCACAAGTGTTTATGGATAAACACATGTATCCATCAAATATGCCTATAGTTAAAATGACTCCAGTCCCTCCAAAAAAGGATAAAGCACCAAAGACTTCTAATGCACCTATGACAGGTCCACAGGATTCAACACCTAAAGCTCCATCACCCTCAGTGACAGTAAAAGAGTCAGAAGAAACAATTACAATTAATGATGTTGAGATATCAATGACAGCTTCAGATAATGAATTGTACAAGTTTGAGGAAGTATTTGTCAAAACTGAAGAAACTGAGAAGACATGCACTGATGACACTTCTTTATAGTAAGAACAAATTCCTGCAAAAGACACCACAGGTCTAGATGAAGGCAAAAAGGATGAACTACCCTCTATGGAGATCCCAGTGAAAAATGAATGCATGGATGTCAATCAGAATATTATATTCACTCCTAGAAAACTAGTAACCTGATTGTTGTCAAGTTTGACCCCTGATTTAGTAATATTAGATGCATGGGGACAAGAATATTTGATAAAGATCAGCAGGCTAGCCATGGAAAAAGCCAAAGAGAAATAGGTTATGAGAAACCCTCTCTTTCTAGAAATAGTAAAATTTTTGAATGATCTAGTGCCTGCAGATAAGAAAATGGCTAAGATTCAGTCAGTTGATGATGTTGACAGCATCCTAACTAGCTTCAAATCACATTTCACAAGTTTAGTAGACTCTGCTACTAAAATTGCAGAAGATGAGTACAAGAAGGAAAGATTGAATGAATTGGTAATGAACTTTTCTTTAGATCTCAATTCATTGAAGATTGGTCAAGGAATTATGAAAGAGTTGGCATCAAAGGGCAGAAAGGTAATAGCAAATTGCATGGACAAAGTAAAACTCACCTTGAAACACATCAAGAAGATTGAGGAAGCTGGCATCTTGGTTGAAAGTATTAGAAAATAAATTGAAACATCTTCACAAGATATTAATGTATGCAATAATATCTATCAAGGTCAGTTGGACAAGATTGAAAAGGCAAATTCTAAGATCAATAAGATAAGAATCAGGAAAACTCAACTGAGAAATGAATTGGCGCCCTCTCTAGTAGTCTTAAATGAAAACATCAAATAGATAGTTACAACAATTGCTACATATGATTAGGGTCCCTGCATGGATTTTACCAAAATGGAAAAGCTTACATATGCCCTATGCGCCCATCTACAAATATTTGATGCACTAAAGGCATTATGGCAGCAAGAGATAAATAATCTTCAGATTGCTTTTCCAGATGTATACATGGAGTAAGTATCTAGAGACTTACAATTTTGACACCTTTTCCATTAATGTCAAAGGGGGAGTAATGTATAAAAGGAATATGTTATATAGCCTAAGTAACGAGATAAAGTTTTTTGGTGTCAAGTTAAAGATTAAAACAACTTGGCCACATTCCTTTGTTGCCATTAATGACAAAGGGGGATATTGTTGGCAAGTTGACAATCAGAGTAATTATGACTTATTTTGTGTTGTCATTATGGCAACAAAGTTATACAAAGTTTTGTCAAGAAAACTTGGAAGATAGAAATGGCTAAGTATGGAAGACAGAACAGAACAAAGGTTTGCAGTCAATCAAAGCACTAGTGCACATGTGGAAGATCGAATAAGGATATGCGTGTTCATATATAAGATTTATGATATGTTAAGATGTTACGTCTATACACGCATGGTACGAAAAGACAGTACAAAGAAGTTACAACAAGTTGAAGTTCCTCTAGCAGTTCAAAAAATAGAGCACAAAGCCGACCTCAGATTTTTTATCAACGTATGATATTTTGTTTTGCAAAGGCTATGCGCCTATTATAGTGCGTTTGTAATCATGTCTTAATCACTTATGTTATCACGCTTAAGCCAATTAGTTTCGAAGCATTGTATATATTTTTTTTTGGCCGACTAAGGTCTTGTCTCTTGTCACATTTATTTAGGCATGGATATATATATATATATATATGACATCCAATTTTGGATTAGAAAGTGTCAAAGAAATAAGCAGAGCAGAGCAGTGTAAAGATTTCAGCATGAGATAAAGCCCCTAAAGAAGATAAGAGCATAAGCGCATAACTAGAACTGATCAGAAATCTATGTCATATACAGCAGTTCACTTTTGGATATAGTGCATATCTATTCTAAGGAGGTTGTAGCCTTCTTTCTCATTGAGCAGTGAGCTCTTGGACAGTGAGTCCTCACCCCTAACAGGGTTGTTTGTAAAAGACTCCTAAGAGGGTCAGGCCTTTAACCAGGTCATTTTACTTGCATCATAAAGACTGCTCCTAACAGGGCAAAGGAACTTTAACAGGTTCATTTTACTAGTGCAATATTTGTGGCTACTAATTCCCACCAGGGTTTTCCTCTAATCAAGGTTTCCCCGTAATCATATTATGTGTTATCTGAATTGTGTTAAGCTTCAAGTGAGATATAATTTATTTATGTTTAAAGTTGCTGAAATTGAATAATTAGCTAAACACTGATTCACCCCNTCCCCCCCCCCCCCCCCCCCCTCCCCTCTCAGTGTTTCCAACAAAAGGCTCCTAGGTCCGATGGGTTCCCGGTTGATTTTTTTCAGGAATTTTGGGATATTATTAATCATGACCTTATAGTTGTGGTTCAAGAATATTTTTCTAACAAACCGATGCTCGAAGCTTTGATTGCTACTTTCCTTGTTCTTATTCCGAAAAAAGAAGGGCCTAATCAACTCGATTTCTTCCAGCCTATCACTCTTTGTAATGTGGTCTATAAATTCATTACTAAGTTCATTGCTGAAAGACTTAAAGTTTGGCTTCCCCTGATTATCTCTGAGGAGCAAGGAGGTTTCATTGCTAGGAAACAAATCCTTGATGGAGTGGTTATTTCCTCTGAAGCCATCCACTCTATGTATGTCTCTAAAGAGCATTCTATGTTCATCAAGCTGGATATGGCTAAGGCCTATGATAGAGTTAAATGGGGTTTTTTTACAGAAAAATCTTCTTGCTTTTGGCTTCAGTTTGGAATGGGTGAGCTGGATTCTAAGTTGTGTTACTTCTCCCTCCTTCTTGGTGCTTCTCAACGGTGAACCCTCTGAGTTATTTGGGGCCTCTCGGGGTCTTCGACAAGGGGATCCTCTTTCTCCATACCTGTTTATTATTATGGCGGAGGGCCTTGGCAGATTTATTAAATCTCAAGTTTCCCAAAATGTGATACAAGGCTGGCGATGGGGAAACGGTTTGCCCAATCTTTCTCATCTCGAGTTTGTGGATGATACTGCTCTTGCAGGTAGAGCTCGGATTCGGGAAGCTGAAGCTTTTAGGATCACCTTGGATACTTATTTGGCTACTTCCGACTAGGAAATCAATGACCATAAGTCCTCCATTTATTTCTTCAATACTCCTGGGCCTATTCAGCAGAGGATTGCTGATATCCTCTGATTTCAGATTCAGTCTCTCCCTCTGACTTACCTGAGCATCCCTATTGTGGTGAGAAGACAACCCAGGCTCTTTTGGCAGAACCTTCTTAATAAGTTGTGACATAAGATTAATCATTGGACTCATAGGTGGCTCTCTACGATTGGAAGAGTGACTCTCCTCCAATATGTGATTCACTCTCTTCCTACTTATAGAAGCATGGTTTAGGTAGCCCCTATTTACTTTCTTAAGGCATTTGATGCCCTTTCTCAGCAGTTTCTTTGGAGCGGGAAAATGCAAAATTCTAAATAGAGCCTTATTAATTGGGATACTGTCTGTAGGCCTAAGAAGGAGGGAGGTATGGGTCTTCATTCTACTATCTTGAGTGGCCAAGCTCTTGCTGCCAAACTTTATTGCTGTTGGTGCTCTAGCGAGTCTCAGCTCTAGGCTCGCATCTTGTTGCATAAGTATCTCCCTGGAGTTGATCCTTCTAATATCCTGAGGTTTCCTTTGGAGCATTGCGGCTCTATGGTGTGGACTACCCTCAAGAAAGGTGCCCACTTAGTTAAGCGTCACCTTTTTCTGGATTTGTAATAGAGGCTTTAAGGCTTTGTTCTGGAGTGACTCTTGGAATGGCAATCCTCCTCTTTTGATCTCTCAACCACACTTGCAAGCTCTCTATGAGTCTTTCCTTCTTGTTGGCTGGGATAAGGTGGCTCATTACAAGGAGGCCTACAATCTGGGCCTAATTATTGGTTATAGATGGAAGAATTATTTTCATTGGCCGTCAGTGGGTTGAGCGCGGGATCAGATGGAGCTTTCTAAGATACTTGCCTCTAGGGACTGCAACTCTTAGCAGGAACCTGATGTTCTGGCTTGGGGAGGTACTTCTTCTGGTAAGTATTATGTCTCTTCCGGGTACTTCAAGCTTACTAGGTTGTTGTTTGGCAATGTTGAGGTGCATTGGTGGAAGCAAGTCTGGAACTCTCTCTCTTGGCCCAAGTGTCAATTTTTCCTCTGGTTAGTGGTTCACAATTGCTGCCTCACTTGGGATAATCTCTGTAAGTGTGGCTTCCATGGCCCCTCAATCTGTGTGCTTTGTTGTGATGGTGAGGAGTAAGTTTCACACCTCTTCTTTCAATGCTCCTTTGTCAAGCAGATTTGGCACTTTCGGTGGTTTGCGTGGGGCCGCCCGTGCTGGCATGTTACTTCTATGTCTGAGTTTTAGGATAGGTTGGGGCATTCACCTTCTAAGTCTTCCTTTCTGCAGGGTGTTTGGGCTATTGGCCCTCCCTTCATTCTTTGGCATGTATGGTTGGAAAGGAACATGAGAATCTTTCTGGATGTTAAGCTTGGAGTCTTGCACCTGTGGGGGAAAATTGGAATGGTGTTGCTGACTACCTAACTAAATAGGTTTCTAAGCATGGGCAAGGCTGGAATATTGTTGTCAAGAGCCTCCTTCCCCCTGATTTATCTTATAAGTTCGATCAACTTGTTGTTCAGGATATGGCTCCTTAGAGCTCTTTGTTGTATTGTTAAAAATTTTTTACCTCTCTTTTAGATCAAAAACATTAGTGAATATTCAAATACAATAAATCATATAATTAAAAATAACATTCTAGATCTCACATTTATGAATTATCATTTTTCTTATTAAAATTGAACAAAATTAATTATTAGCTGAAAATTTGAGTCAAAAAAATTAATAGCTGATTTCTCTATATTTGAAAACAACTTCCATGTTATATCACAAAAATATCAATGAATTAACTATTGATATTTTAATATTTCTGATTAGAATTTATATTTATTCTTATTACAATTTTACAATAGAATTAGTAAACATATTTAAAATATGTATATTTTTAAAAACCATATGTACTGAACTAGTGGTGATGGTATCGGAGACTTGGCCCTTTAAGAAATCGTCAATCTGTGGGCACGTACAACGTACATATCATTTTGTCTTTTTATTGACAAATGCTATCCATAATAACTTTTAGTCGTACCATCTTGATGATTGTTTATTTTTAACCCAATAGAAAAATTATTCTAACAAGTTATAATTATAACCATGTTTCATACAGTGAGTTTATAAAGTCTGGTTCACATTATATCATAAATGAGAGCACCAAAGAACCACATAATGAAGAGATATTTTGCAATTAGATCCCATTAATCAAATTGTATAACATAAGAACTGTGCTTGTGTATATCATAAATGAGTGCAGCAAAGAACCAGTACATAATAATGAGAATTTTTGCAATTAGATCCCATAAATTAAATTGTATGACATAAGATCTGATTTTGCCGGTTCAGTTACCCTACACGCTGGGAAATTATCCCAAAACAGCTTATAACCATGTTTTAAAGAGTTTGTTTTTGAAATCTAACGGTTATATCATCTAACATCTGCTTCAGTCCTTCCCTTGGATTTTCTTTATAGTTTGTGAAGAAATCTTTGTTCTCCTTTTCCAATTCATTCCACACTGCAAACAATCAAAATGAGAAGCCTAATCATGAACTTCTCCATGAAAAAATCTGGTTTTTCAAACGTCATAAGTAGAGAGAACGGAATAATCAGTTTAGGCATTAATTCAATTCAATCATCAAACGGATACTAACATTTACAATAATATGCATACTTTAGTAGATTACATGGGTTTTGTAGAACTATGAAAAAACTGCAGAAGGGTTAAATTTATTGTATTGGGATTTCATCGTTTCCTAATTGCTCCTGACGATTGAAATTAAAATAGGGAGATAGATTTGAATTTTGTATTGGAATTACTAAGGAAGAGAGGAGGTACCGAAAAAAAATTCAATGTCATTCTTTTTGAATAGAAGTCTTTTCCATTAATAAAAAACAGATAGAGTACACTATTTAAAAAAACGGGGCAGGGGTTACAAGATCATTCAGTGAAAGTTCACACTACCATAGTTGGAAACATCAGCTATTTATAAACAGACAAGGGCAGATACAAACATTGGTATCTTTCTTTTAGTGAATTGTGGAATGTTTTAAATAATAATGGATTTTTATTCTGTCAAATTAATTTTCTTTTGAAGTTTTTATAAGTTTATAAATCGAGTTTAATATAAGAGTTTCTAGGAATGGAAAAAATCAATAAAACAGGTGCATAAAAATGAACGTGTATATGGGAAAAGGGTGAACAATCAATTAAATATTTATTTTACCTGTAACAGTTATGGTGGGTTGAATATTGGCGTGCTTAGAAAGTGCCTCAGCACATTGCTGTTGGTCCATGTTAAACAGTAAACACGTTTCAATCAAGTGCTGAACCTGCACAAATACCCACAACAAATCATAAATCACACCAAAAAGTCTTGATATGCTTTGCTGAATAATTTGAGAGCATATTAATAGTGCAAGGTAAAAGATGGTTAGAAAGCCTTACCAAATGAATATAGGAAGCCCATGATGAGGAGTTTGCTGAAGGTGCCTGCATTTCAACGTGCCCTGCAAGACTAAGAATAGGGAAAGCTGTTCTAATATCTATTTTAAAGAGGAAAATTGGAATCTTATCTTTGAAAATAGGGGGCTATTATTGTTTCCTCTTCATTTTTCAAGCCAGTCTCTTTCAAGTCAGCATATATTCTTGCGAGATGCATGCATTTACTTGTAAACATAGAAAATTTCGCCATCGTTCAGTAGATATTTTTGCCAGATGCATGCATTTACAGATGTAAGCAGTAATCATTCTTAACAAGTAATTCAGCTATTTTTATTATGATTATTAGATGTTTTGAATATTGAAGTTAAAAAATTAAAAAAATTTGAGGCTATAAATTTATAGGTTGGATTGCTGGTAGAATGTTCTTGACTATTACAAATTTCACTGATTGCTTTCTTCTTAAGGATTTAAAATTAACTTTAAAAAGAAATCTATACGAAAAAATAATTATAAAAAATTAACTTTAAAATCAAATCTATGTAAAAAAAATAAAATAATAATAATAAAATGACTAAAAAATTATTTTAGATGGAAAAGTGCTAACATTTTCAGCTTAGAATTAAATTGACTCAAAAGAATATTAGTCTCAAAAATACCAAATAAGAATCATGTACTAAGTGTTATTGCAACTTTTTCTTTGACTTTATTCTTCAAGTTGACCAACTCAATTGTAAATCAATTTGAAAACATAAAAAATATTAGGATAAGTCATCCTATACCTTGGAACCAGTCAACACACATCCTTTAGAATAGAGAGATAATCAACACAATAGTTGTATTGAGATAAGGTGAATACAAACGTTTAAAGGCTCTACTAAAATAGGAAAGAGCAGATAGATAGAGTGGACAAGGTTGAGACAAGCGTCTCAACTTGGAGGAAGTAGAGTTCTAAAAGAACTCACAATATCCTCTACGATATGTTGGATTCCAAATAGGACTCAATAACATCAATCTAGATCATTAATAAGGTTGCCGTAAACTTAAGTATGTAGTAAACAGTAAGTGTTGGCAAGATGGCAAGAGACACAGTCTAACAAATGAAGTGTTTCCATTGATGGCAACAACAAGATATATAGACCTTATCTCTACATGTGCAATTGATCAGAAGGTCAAATCAAGTGGCATATCTAACTTTGCTTAAGTATAGGGAAACAGGGTAGCATGTACATATAAGTGCAGACAGTTTTTGAATCCGCGACAACTACCCGTTTGGTATTTTAGATCGTCCAACTAGGGAAGGCATAATTAACGCATAGAATTTATACACTTCTGAGTGACGATTTCAAGGTAGACAGTTAGAAAGGGCCGACATGCTAAGGATGATGCAGTCAAGGTAGGAGAATGCCCATAGGAGATGTCCAAACCTTGCAACGAGAGTCAACACAGAGGAAAAAAAAAACACAAAATTGGTAACAAAGGTCCACCAGTAACTAAATGTTTTTGGATGATTAAAGATTACTAAGGACCCAAGATGCTCCTACATTACACACTCGAGATATGAAAAGATTTACCATGAGATCAGCTCATGAAAGTTTGAAAGAGCTAGGGATAGTAATCCCATACATATTCTTCATCCACAAATCGTCCTTCTCCTTATCCATAAAAGGAATCAATCTATACTTGTTATCACCCTTCCTTATTGTAAGTACATTCTTTTTACAATCATGAACAACCTCTCTATCATATTGCCAAGGTCTACCAAGTAAAACACGACATGCACTCATAACCACTATGTCACATAATACTGCATCCTAATAAGAACCAATGCAAATATTCACCATGTGTTGTTCCCTTACTTCAAACACATGATCACCATGCAACCAACCCATGTTATAAGGACTTGGATGCCTAAGTCTTCTCAAACCAATATTCTACACCATCTTCTTAGAAACTAAGTTGTCAGTGCTACCACCATCCACTATCACCTCACAACAATTACCTCCAACCTTTCATTTGGTCCTTAATAAACTCTTCCTTTGACAAGGTTCTGCCCCCTATTCACCTTCAATCTTTGGAGCATTAGAGGTTCCCCTTTTTCAGGAGCATTATCAGATTCACCGGCTGATGGTCCACCTTCTTCACTCAGACAAGAAACTCTCTTGTCTTCCTCACAGTCAAAATCTGTGTTACCTTTCAAGCTCCACACTTAAAGAAATTACCTTTAAACTCTTTACCACCATTTCTTCCATTAGGTGCAATCGATATAACTTCTACCTCAGCTACTTGCTTGCCCTTATCACCACCAACAGCTTGTTTCTCCCTTCCTCTAGATTTATTATGTTGTTTCCTATTAAACTTATCTTCAACCTTAAGGGCATACTGATAAGTCTCCTCAACTAATCCGATCTTCATCATACTCATCTTATCCTAAATATTAAACCTCATACCATTCACATACCTAGCCCCCTTCTCCTTGGAAATATCTCTGTGACCAGATCTAATTGTTACCTTATAAAATTCTTCAGTGTAATCATTCACACTCTGATCCTTCTGCTTCAGGTTCTCAAACCTTTTCAACAAATCCAATTCATAATCCTCAGGAAAGAATTTAGTCTTCAAGTTTGCAACCATCAACCTCCACTGAGTGATCTTCATTTCATCATATTCCTTTCTATCCTAGTCCAATTCTTTCCACCATAAATTAGAATGTTCTTTCAACTTTTTATCTCTCAACCTTACTCTCCAAGGGTCTTGGATGTCATCTAACTCAAAGTAATATTCCAACTAACCTATCCAATCAATCATGTCCACTCAATTCAATGTATCTGAGAAGTTATTTACTTCCAACCTATAACTTACACCTAGCCTTTATATACGTCTAATCAACCGGTTAGATCCATCACTCCCAACAAATCGAGCAACATCTGCAACTCTAAATTCCTCTATAGCCTCCTCAAAACAATCATTGGATCTAGGATTCCTCCATAATCCAGCAAAAAAAGTCATAATCCCTTCCATGACCTCATTTCCTCAAACCATTCATCTCACTCCAAATCTTTGCTCAGAGATCTTCCTTTATTTTCTCCATCAACCTAGGATTCATTGTTGGAGGCATCCTTCCAGATCTTGGGTTTAACTACCTCCAATCGATCATTATATTCACCAAAGATGATACCCTAGGGTGATCCCACAATAGTGTGTTCAACTTTTTGGGACGAAGGATTTCAGACTTTCTAAAAAATTAAAAAAAAATTGGTGGCTTCGCGCGAAGTGACTGATAGGCTTCATGCGAAGTACCCTACGTGGGTGACTCCATGTGAAGTCAAGGCTTCACTCAAAGTTCTCCACATAGGGTACTTCGCGTGAAGCCACATTTCACGCAAAGCCATTTTTTGTCAGAATTTGTATAAATTTCTGACTACCCATTTCATTTTTACTATTCACTTTTCTAGATTTTCTGGACCTAGGGCTTAGAGCAAACCGGTGATGACTAGTACAACATTAGTAGCTCCCGAGCTTCTTTGACCTCTTGTAATTGTTACTAGTACCAGGTATACACATTTTTCTCATTTTTTATTGTAAATTGTATATTTTATATTTATTTTAGTTAATTATTTATTTTAAATACCATTTAATTTGTAGAAATGTTAGAAAATGATAGTTGAATTTTAGAATATGTTAGAAAATTATAGTAGTATGTTAGAAAATCATAGTAAAATGTTAGAAAATATTAGAAAACATTAAAAATTCATAGTATATTTATGTTTTCAAATGTTAGAAATTTGTAACTTAGTATACATTAGAAAATATTAGCAAATTGTAACTTAGTATACATTAGAAAATATTAGAAAATTATATAACTTAGTATATATTAGAAAATTATAAAGTTTAGTATACATTAGAAAATATTATAAAATTGTAACTTAGTAAACATTATAAAATATTATAAAATTGTAACTTAGTAAAATTAGAAAATTGTAAATTTTAGTATGTACATTAGAAAATATTAGAAAATTGTAACTTAGTAAAATTAGAAATTTGTAAATTTTAGTATACATTAGAAAATATTAGAAAATTGTAACTTAGTAAACATTAGAAAATATTAGAAAATTATAACTTAGTTATAATTAGAAAACTGTAATTAGAATATTAGCAAATGTTATAAAAATTTGTAACTTAGTACATGTTAGAAAATCATAGAAAACCATAGTACAAAATGTTAGAAATTAAAAATTTATTTGTTTTTAAATTATTTTTAAAGTTAGTAAATTTATTAGGAATCTCTCTCTCTCTCTCTCTCTCTCTCTCTCTCTCTCTCTCTCT
>MU226921.1:115144-145995 GCA_018584345.1 Thuja plicata | reverse complement strand
AGTATGTTCCCTATCCAATATCAAAATCAATTTTAAACACTCTGTTACCAAGAACACATAAGCTAAAACTTGTTTAAGGACCTCTGTCAGCAGGACATAGTCCATGTTATTGATTCCTTGAAGAGAGAATCATTTAGGTTGTCCCTCCTATYAAGAAAAGGAAGAAGGATTGAAATCCTTGTCTCACTGGTTTTCTGTCATATTTAAGATTATGATTTGTATGGTTAAATCCTGTATATGATTATGCTTGATCATTTACAAGGTATTTTATAAAGTTGGTTCAATAGAAATACATGAAAAATCAGTGTCCACATTAACAAATACTGTGTTAACAGCCATCATTAAAGGTAAAACCTGTCTCAGTAGTTGTGGAACTCAAAAACGAGGAAGGACCTTATCCAGTCCTTAGCAATTAGGCTTTTCTTGTCTCTGAATCAGAAGTAAAGGCACAAGGTTCACATAGACATTTCAAGCATTTTGATTCATACAAGAAAAATCCCCAACAGATTTAATCAAACATCTCATGGAAAAACCCTAATTCTATCAAAATGTATTTGTACATGATACTTTCTGCAACATTTAAATTTGAAATAGAAACTCCATGAGTTTTTGAAAGTAAGGAGAGAACTGTGTGTGAATTCAAGAGGCCTTCATATAAGGTTGTCATAGTCGATCCAGATGACACATTTTTTAATGTTCCCTATGAAGGTTTCCATTAAAAGGACACCAGGGAATACATGCATTCTTCAATTGATTACCTAGGTGTATATGACATCAAGAACCTTTTCATTGAGAATTTGGCTGACTCCAACAACAATTATCAACTAAAAATTGAATTTGGAACCCTCACAGAGAAGAAATTTGATCAGTTTTATAGGTTTCAATGGATTAGATTTTTAGACTAGATAAGATATGTGTAAACAAGAATTCATGGTAAATTCATGTGGTTGAATGATGTGCATCCCATTAAGATTAAAAAAGAATCTATTCAAGTTGTAACTGGGCTATGGATGGAAGGAGAAGTACCAAAGATGAAGGTAGTAAAGAATTATTTAGTTCATAATGCTACTAGAGTTTTTCAAGATAAGAGGGGAATGTCAATCAATGAAATAATAAAAGATGATGTCAAGTTTGCTTCCATGATCATGGGTTACAAGGGCTATCATACCAATAGAAAAAATTATATCCCCGTGTCAATAATATATACAACATATGACATGCTAAAGAAAGGGAAAGAGTATGATATGTGTGAAACAACAAGGTTATAGTTGATGGACAATATTAAAAGAATCAAGAAGGATAAGAATAATGTGTTTAGTGTACTCAGATTTCCTAATTTCTTGGTAGTGGTACAATTCATTGGTCAACTCAAAAACCAATTGCAAAGAATATAGAAACATTGATACATAGGAATAATGAGAACACACTAATTGGGGTAGTATGGGGTTATTTTAAAAATTTCCAATGTATGATGCGTTATAGAATCTCTGAATCTATATTTGATAGAATAATTTTTATGGTAGATACAGATCAATTCTTAATGGAAGTTGTAGAGCCCAGAACTTCTTGGATGCTAACAATGGGCTATCAAGTAAGTGAACAAAACTTCATATATTACACAAAATATTTTTTCAATTCACCAAGAGATGAGATTGTGGAGAGATTTGGCATTTCTAAAGAGAAGATTCTCAATCTGCATGCAAAATTTCAAGGGAAATAAACAATGAGAAAAGTGAGAAAATAGTGGAAGAAGCAATTAGAGCTACGAGATTCACTTCTAAAAAAATCAAGGAATCTCAGTTTAATATTGTACAAGGGACCCCAAAGAGGTTAATGGTGATAGAGGGTACAAGTGATGATACTCCAGCCTCTACCTCTAGACAAATAAGGAGCGCGGGTGTGAAACAAGAGAAAGCTTCTCTATCTACCAAGCAAACAAAAAGAACAACCCCTACTACAAAGGAAAACAAAAATGAAAAGGATAAGAACCTCATTGAGAAGAAGGAAGTAAAAAATACAGAAGAGAGAAGGCCTACTGAGAAAATAAGACCAATATGGAAGAATAAATATCAAAAGAAGGTTGAAGAAAAGAAGAGTGAAGAGAACTAGAAGACTGGAGAAAATAAAGATGAAGTTATCATTGAAGATTATGATGATGAAGCCACTGATTCAGATGAAGTAGTGGAGACATTCAAATGACACGAGAAGTCTACTTCATCACATCCATAACAAGACAAACCAACAAGTGAGGATCTATGCCAAGTAATTAAAGAAACCAAGTTTTCATCTGAGGAGCATGGTATGTTAGTAGATGTTGTTGTTAAGATTATTTCATCTAAAGGTACATTAAATTTAGTATCTAAATTTTATAATAAGTTTGATGATGATGGAAAGAGGGAGAGATTTAAGAGGAAGTGATAAGGTATCTGATGAGATTCAAGAAGACAGTAATGAAGATTGATTCAGAAGTACCTCAAAGTCTTTTTAGCATTATAGATGCATGAAAAACTTGGGTAGTTGAATAATACAACAGACTAAGAGAGAAGGTCTTAATTGACCTATGTCTAGTAATACCTAAAGAAAAAATGAAGCTAATTCTGAAGGATTCCGCACTTGAATTTAGGAGCAAACTGAGAATGCAAAGGCTCATGATTGGGAAGATAAAATA
The DNA here is from genome assembly GCA_018584345.1 of Thuja plicata. Classification (NCBI taxonomy): domain Eukaryota; kingdom Viridiplantae; phylum Streptophyta; class Pinopsida; order Cupressales; family Cupressaceae; genus Thuja; species Thuja plicata. The sequence goes on along the minus strand of MU226921.1, from coordinate 143,327 downwards.
AGTCATGAAATAGACTAAGAAGATATAAAGATGTACTTGGAGAAGAATAACTATGAGATTGTTCCAGATGGTCATGGACCAAGTTCTTCAGTTTCAAAACTTGATTTTTCCAAGGAGAGTTCTCATAAAAGTGTGTAGAAATAAAAAGGGAAAATCATTGACGCACAAGAAACACAAGGAAAGACTACAAGTGTGCATAGTCCACAAGGAAGAATAAAAGGTGCAAAAGAGTTTCTATCTAAAACAAAGAATGCACAAGTGGAATCCCCTAAAGTCAGTGTTGCACAAGATACATATGTCACAATAGTTGTTACAGGAGACATTAATGTTCCTTAAATACCTATGGTAGAGTTAGCAGAAGATGTGATGGACACTTAAGATGATGTACTTGAGCTATCTGCAATGGCTAGAATAGGAAATGAACAAGAAAAGGAAGATGAAAAAGAGACTCCACAAGAAGAGAAGGAGATAGAGAAAGAAAAGGAGATAGAAATGAAGGTAAAGAAGAAGAGAAAGAGAAAGAGAAAGAGAAAGAGAAAGAGAAAGAGAAAGAGAAAGAGAAAGAGAAAGAGAAAGAGAAAGAGAAAGAGAAAGAGAAAGAGAAAGAGAAAGAGAAAGAGAAAGAGAAAGAGAGAGAAAAGGAAGCATGCATTCATACAAGAAGGGAAGCTGAACATGGGCCAACTGAATCTTTATAGGTATCTCATTCTCTAAGTATATTGCTTCCAATGTATGAAAAATGCCCAAGTGCTGGAGCAGAAATAAAAATTGAAAGTGTCAATAAGGAAAGAGGGATAGTGCAGGAAAGAGACACTACAAGATCATTATTCAAGGGTTTGAACATAGTTAGCATTGACATTGAGGTACCCCAAGGACCAGTTGATTTATAAACACTCTCCCCAATCCATAAATTAAAATGTACACAATGTTTTGAGGCACAAGGAGATGAGGAGATGTTGAGGAATCACCTAGAGGACAGAAAGATACTGATGGAAGTGACATATATTTTGGAGAGGCTGATCCCTACACATTCAAGAAATGTAGCAAATAACTCTTGAATACAATTTCATAAACTCAAATTGAATCTTTTGAGAAGTCTAGACCTAAATGAAGGTGAGGAAGGAATTTGGTGAGAAGAGATTTGAGCAACTTACAAAAATAATTGCTTATGATAGAATGATCTTGAGCTCACAAATTCAGAAGATAATAGAGTCTATCACTAAAGCTAGCAATGTCCATATATTATAATGTACGTATGTAAACCTATTTGTGGGAGACTTTGAAAGGAAAATAAAGGAGATTTCATAGCAGATAGAACATATTGCATGAAATTTTGATCATATTCTAGTGTCCAAATTCTCTATTGAGATTCAATTTGTGCATTTTTCTTGACATAATGAGAAGTCAAGAGAAGGACAAGAACAAGATGATTGGAAAGGTGAGTAAGCTAATAAATCTAATTTCCCGCAAACTACATATACTTTTTTATGCTTTGAAGGAAGCTCAAGAATCCATACAATCCCTAGAACAAGTTAACTTGGCAAAGGCAAATGCAACTTCTTATATCTTCCATGCACATGTGTCGATTTTGAGTAGTTTGAGGAAAGGATGGAACAAAGATCTACAATTATTGAAAACCATCTATGCAAGTATTTTTGCAATGATGTAAGTTAGTAATAAATTTTTATTTTTTATATATGCGACAAATATGTATTTTGAAGTTTTTGGAACATGTTTTTGGTTGATGTATTGTCATAATGGCTAAACCCTTTTCCATTGATGTCAAAGGGGGGGTGTACAAGTGAAAAATTTATGAAGATATATCAAAGGGGAAGTTTGAATAAGATTTTGAGTCAATTTTTGGGATGAATATTATTCAACTCAAACACTTAGAATATTTTTCACTGACTGTTTCCATCAATGCCAAAGGGGGAGATTGTTGGCTAGATGCAAAGAGACATAGTCTAATAGATGATTTTTTTTCATTTATGAAAACAACATGATGTGTAGACCTTATCTCTACATGCACAATCCATCCAAAGGTCAGATCAAGTACAGGAAACATGACAACATGTTCTTACAAGCATAGATAGGTTTTAGATCCACAATAAATGCTAATTTAGTATTTTGGATTGCTCAACTACCGAAGGAATAATTAATGCATAATATTTCTAATCCAAAATTTTTATTGTAAGATATTTTGGTGCATAGAAGTTATACACTTATGAGTGGAAGTTTCAATGTACACAATGAGAAAGGCCTAACATGCTAAAGAGAATCTTATTACACATTAGCAAAATGATTTTAGGGGTGAAATAATGATCAAATCACTTGATCTTATTAGTATTAAGAGATATAAGATTATTGTGAGGGGGGATGAATCAATAATCTAACAATTCAAACTTCTCATCAAACATTCAACTACTTTCACCACATAACATCTTTTGCATGAAAACCTAAACAATAAAGATAAAAATCCACAACCATGCAACACAATAACACCAATTTTTTTCTCATGGAAACCTAAATGGGAAAAATCACATGTGGGAATTGCACCCACAAAAGATGCACTCTTCTAAAATACACCCGGTTAAGAGCTTAGCCTTGTTAAAACCTTACAAATGCTTGGTTAAGAGCAAGACCCTGTTAGGAGTCACATGGTCAAGGGATTTACGTCTAGCCCTATTAGGATCTCTAACCTATCTGGAGAAATGTAGTTAAATAATTTCAAACCCTAATTAAAAAGTCACCTGGTTAAAGGAATTACAATTCAGACATGTTAGGATCTACCCAGTTAAGGGATTTAGCTTGATAAAGCTATTAGGAATCAACAAGAAAATGATCTGATAAAGTAGCACTACCTGGAAGTATAGATCCATTTCAAGCTCAATCTCTGCTTCACATGAAAACAATCTTCTCTCTTCTCTCTTCTCTTGATCACACCTCTACATCTATGATCTATACTTCTAATTTTTCATCATCTTACATATTTATACATTACAAGTTCATTAGGGAAATTAACGACCTTATAAAACATTTTATAATATTTTCCACTCAATGAAAAAACCCTAAAGTGTGTTAAAAATCTATAGCACTCTCAAACAAACTCAGGTCAGTCTTCAAATCCATCACACATTGATTTTAGAAAGAAAAGTCAAACCATAACACATTCTCCAATGTTCTTTCACAACCTTTCAGAAAAAATTACCATAATGCTCATGTAAATGTCAACTCATCAATCCTTGTCAATCTTCAACATCACCACAATCCCTGGTATATATAATTACTTACTCCAACACATTGCATCATCTTCGATCAAGGATGTAACTAACTATTCTAAGAACGTCTTATGAATACTTACTAAATGACCTTCTATCACTTGAAACTTGGTCTTCCATTAGTCCAATTATGATATGGTCACAAGAAAAACCTCATGACATATGCAATATAATATTTCCTGAACCACAACATCAGAATCCAAACCTATTTCACACAAACATAAAATCATTCCTCCTTGACTTCATCCTGTTCTTAGTGTTAACCTATCATCCTTCAATCGATCATAACTCACACCGTACATATGCTAAACTTGTGTGGTCATAGATACAACATCTAGAGACATCAAATAGTCTTCCTTTATGATTGTACACACTGACTCTTACTACAACTGTGGATTCAACCTATTGAACATACAACAGTATAAAAGGAACACTATCAACCAAGAAACATTAAGTTGACATCAATGACAAAATCATAATTGATCAGCCTACCATCAGATTTTCCTAAAACACACAACTTTATCTCTACATTAGTTATTGTAACAATCTCCCCCTTTGGCATTGATGGCAACGTCAAAAAAACCAAGTAATCTTCTAGAGCATCTTTGTAGTTCATTGCTCCCCTTAGCTGATTAATATTTGTAGTTCTCTCATTTTTCTATCTCCCTTTATTTATTCTTCTCCCCCTTACTTCTTCTCCCCATTTGACAATAATGGAAAATGCACAATAATCCCAACACATCATCTGCTACAATTATCTTCATCTCTTTCTAACTGTTCCCCCAAAGTAGTAGTCCCCTGAACATCAATCCGCAGTGAAAGATGTGGCAATAAATCCATTGGATTGATGCACCAAATGCATGTTAGTGTTGTTCAGGTAGGTCCATAATCCCTAGCTTACCTCTAAGTTACTCAAAAGTATCCTTAGGTAGTGGCTTGGTGAAGATATCTTCTATCTACTCTTTTTTTGGTACATATTCTAGCTTCACCTATTTCTCCTGCACTTTCTCTCTTAGAAAATGATACTTAACTGCAATACATGATTCACAGGATTCATAGAAAGTTCTTAGACTTGGAATGCATCACATGATTCTTAGAAATTTTTATTACACTTTTATCGTCACAAAAGATAGTTATTGGTTAAGTCACCTTTTCCTTGATGACTTCAAGAATATGCTTCATCCATGCAATCTATCTACAAATTATAGCTGCTGCTACATACTCTACCTCTGCAGTGGATTCTGAGATACAATTTTTTTTCTTGTCCAAGATAAAATCCTTTCACCTCAAAAGAATGTACCACCATAGTTTCTCTTTCTATCATCAACATTTCTTGCTTACTCAACTTCAGTAAACACACTCCAAGAGAAATTACCACCATGAGCATATCATAGACCATATTCAACTGTCCCTTTCAAATAACTTGATATCCTCTTGAATACAACCATATGATATTCCTTAGGATTGATTGAACTCTAACCACTATGTCAATCACTTGAGTGATATCTGGTCTGCTATGAACAACATACTTCAACCTACAGATCATAGATTTATAAAAAGTACTATCTATTGCATTAGATTCATCATCCTTAGACAATTTGCATCATGTTACTATGGGGGTTCAAACTGGTTTGGAGTCTTCAATACCAAAACTATTGAGTAATTCCCTCACGTACTTGGATTGACTGATATTGATACCATTCTTTAGTTGTGAAACCTATAATCCAATAAAGAATTTGGTCTCTCTAATCATTGACATTTCAAATTTCTTCTTCATCTCTTCATCAAATGCCAAACTCATCTCATCTTTTCCTCCAAAAATGATATCATAAACAAATACTTCAGCTAATAATAACTTATCCCCTTCAACATTTGGGTACACATTACTATCATCACTTGTTCTATTAAAGCCAATCTGAATAAGACAAGAATGCAACCTTTCATAGCACACCCTTAGAGCTTTTTTCAGTCCATATAGTGTCTTTTTTACATTTCATATCATGTCCTTTTCCTTTATCAATGCAAAACCATTGGGAGGTTCTATCTAGACCTCTTCTTCAAGAATTCCATTCAAGAAAGCTAACTTGACATCCATTTGAAAAACTTTGAACTTCTTATAAGTAGCATAAGAAAGTAGAATTATTACCCCTTATAGTCTTACTATTGGAGAATATTTTTCACCATAGTCTAGTCCTTATTCTTGTGCATAGGCCTTGCATACAAGCCTTTCCTTATTTCTATTCACATCTCCATCTCCATTCAATTGGTTCCTAAAAATGCATTTCGTACCACTCACATTTTTATCTTGAGGTCTAGGAACAAGTGCCCATGGATCATTCTTCTCAATTTGATCAATTTATTCTTCTATAAGATTTACCTGATCTTCATGCTTGATTGCTTCATTCAATTTTTTAGGCTCATACTTGGAAATCAAATAAGTAATTTCTCTAATATTTCTTTTGTTTAGAACACCTCCATTCTTCTGACCTATAATCTGATTAGTAGAATGATTCAGCTTCACTTACCTAGGTATCGACAATTCAGGTATAGGAGCTTCTTCTTCTGTCGGTCGAATCACTTCTCCCACATTATTTTGATCTGTTTGTTCATTCATTTGTTCAAAATACACAATCTCTTGACCATCCTCTATCATTTTCTTGCTTGAACCACTATATTTCTCAGGGTAGTCATCCACCTTTACATTTGCACTCTCAATAATTTTTTTAGTTCTCTTATTGAAACAGTTATATGCTTTGCTTTTAGTAGAATAACCCAGGAAAATGCCTTCATCACTTTTTGGATTAAACGTGTATGTGTAGTCATCCCTCTTAATGTAAAATCTATGCCAAAACCTTTAAAATATTTAACAATAGGTGAGAGTCCATACCATAGCTCATAAGGTGTCTTATTTATTCCTTTCTTTACTTGCACCCAGTTCAGTGTGTAAATAGCAATACTGATTTCTTCTCTCCAATAAATCTTTGGTACATCACCTTGAATAAACATAGTCCTTGCAACATCTACTATAGTCTTGTTGTTTCTCTCTACAACACCATTTTTTTTTAAGTCCTTGTAGAAGACATTTGTCTCTTGATTCAATTATCTTCACAGTACTTAACAAAACCTGCAGAAGTAAACTCACCTCCTCTATCACATCTTAAATATTTAAAATTCTTAGATAATTCCTTCTCAACTAGTACCTTGAATGCTTTGAATCTATGGAATCTATAAAACTTCTCCTTCAAGAAATTTACCCACATCATTCTAGAATAGTCCGCAGTAAATAATATAAAATATCTTTCACCTAGATAAATTCTTTATCTTATAGGTCCACAAAGATCAGAATGCACCAAATCAAGTATTCTCCTAGAGTAAAAAGTCTTTCTTTTTAAAGTAGAAATATTTAACTTACCCAACTAATATTCTTTACACAGATTGTCATGTTGTTTGGTTTAACTAATTGAGAAAATCCCCTAACTATTTCAGTCTTACTTAATTTTGTCAAACTAACAAAGTTTACATGACAAAACCTTCTATACCATAGCCAACTATGTTCAACCTTTGAAACCAAACAATTGTTCTTGTTATTATTCAGATGGAATAAATAACCTTTAGTCTTCCTAATGGTAGAAATCTCATCATTGGATCTTCTAATTATTCTTCATACACCTCCTTAGAATATCATTTTGCAACCTTTATCATTTAGTTGACCCACACTCAATAGATTATGTATCAAACCATCCATATAATAAACATCATATGTATTACTCTTAATGTTAAAATAAATAGTGCCTTTACCTTTAACAAAACAAGTGGTACTATTACCAAACCATACCACACCACCATAAAACCGATCAAGTTTAATGAACTTAGTTTTACAACCGGCCATGTAATATGAGAACCCGTTCTCTATAATCCATTGATCTTTGTTCTTAAGTGAGAGACCAATGCATTTTCTCCTTCTGATCGATCTTCTTTGACTGCAACAAATACAAACTTGTCTTTGTCATTATCTCCTAATTATTCATGGTTGACTCCTTCATCTATTGGAATAAACCATTATTTCTTCTCTTTTCCTTTAAATTTTCTAAACTTATCCTTTTATTCACCATTAGGACATCTAGCAGAAATATGTCCAATCTTATTACATGAGAAACATTTTAGTGGAAGTTTACCTTTGTAGTTATCGGTCCCTCTAGGAAGTCTCTTTTCTAGTAGATCTTCAAGCTTTGATTTTTTCCTTTCTTCTTGTAAGATAGCTTCAAGTTCCCTAGCATAACTTGACATATAATAAGAATCGTGACTTTTTTCCTTACCTTCCCTTACCAGTACATTAGACATTGTTGTCATGAATGTTGCCTCAACTTTTGGAATACTATTATAAAAGCTATTTAACTTAAATGTAGTAAGTCTACCGATCAGTCCATCTATAGTAACATTGTCAAAGGTTCTCAACTCATTTATAGGATACTTTATAATGGAATAAGAAGATGATATATTTCTCAACATTTTACTTACCATAGTATCTTCCTCAATAGTTCCACTGGTACCTCTGATAGCACCAACTACTTATTTTATTATTAGGCCATACTGTGCAATTTTCTCTCCTTTTACCATCTTCATGTCATCTTATTTTCCTCTAAGATCGTCTTCCTTATCTTTTTGCACATGAATATCTCTTACATAGATTAGTTTCAACTTTTCCCAAATATCATAAGCAGTATCAAGTCCCCGAATAACAACATATTCAATATCAGATAGGGTACTTACAATAGCTTCATGTGCTTGAGTATTCTCCTATTTTTCCTTCAGTTCATCTGTAGTGAGAGTTCCAATGGGGGTGATACACTTTCTTGTGACATGCATCCAATATTCTCATCCCACACCTTTTGGATATAACTTCATTTTTTCACTCCATACAAGGTAGTTGTCTTTAGAGAACTTGGGAGGTTCCTTCCCCATCATTGAATATTTTCCTTAAGCTTTTAGGCTTACCACAAAGATGACCAAGAATCTGATACCAATTGTTAGTATTAAGAGATCTAAGGTTACTTGGAGGGGGGGATGAATAAGTAATGTAACAATTAAAAAAAAAATCAATCATTCAACTTCTTTCATCACATAACATCTATTGCATGAAAACCTAAATAATAAAGCTAAACATCCAAAAAAATGCAACACAATAAGACTAATTTTTTTCTCGTGGAAACCCAATTTAGAAAAACCACGTGTGGAGATGGAACCCACAAAAAAATGCACTCTTCTAAAGTACACCCGGTTAAGAGCTTAGCCCTATTAAGAGCTCAAAAATTCCCAATTAAGAGAAAGACCCTATTAGGAGTCACTCGATCATGGGATTAACCTCTAGCCCTATTAGGATATTTACCCTATTAGGAGTAACCTAGTTACATAATTTCAAACCCTAATTAAAGAGTCACCTAGTTAAAGTATTTATAATTTAGACCTGTTAGGAACTACCTGGTTAAGTGATTTAGCTTGATGAATTTGTTAGGAATCAAAGAGTAAATGATCTAAGAAAGTAGAACTCTCTGCTAATATAGATCCATTTCAAGCTCAATCTTTGCTTCACATACATACAATCTTATTTCTTCTCTCTTCTCTTGACCACACCTTCGCATCCCTGATCTACACTTGTAGTTTTCATCATTTTACACATTAATACATTACAAGGTCATTAGGGAAATTAACCGCCTTACAAAAAATTTTACAATCTTTCTTGCTCAATGAACAAACCCTAAAATTTGTTAAAAATATATAGCACTCTTAAAAAACATAGGTCGGCCTTCAAATCCACCACACATCAATTTGACAAAGAAAATTCAAACCACGACACATGCTGCAATGTTCTTAAACAGCCTCCAAGAAATCCAATCATAATGATCATGTAAATGCCAACTCATAATAGAACACACAATTACTTATTGCAGCACAGTGCAGCATCACTGGAGTCAAGGATCTGACTGACTATTCTTAGAACTCTTTATAACTTTACTGAATAACCTTCTGTCACTTAAAACTTTCTCTTCGGATCATCAAACCATGATGTAGTCATAAAAGAAACCTCATAACACATGTAAAATAATATATCCTGAACCACAACCTCTAAATCCAAACCTATTTGACAAAAACATCAAATAATTCCTCCTTGGCTTCATCACGTTCTTCTTGGTTGACATGTCATCTTTCAATCGATGATAACTCACACCATACATATGATAAAGTTGCGCGGTCATAGATACAACATCTAGAGACATCACTTTGTATTCATTTACGATCACACACACCAACTCTTACCAGAGCTCTAGATTCAACCTCTTGAGCATGCATTAGTAAAACATGCACAATATCAACCAACACACATTAAGTTGGCATTAATGAAAATATCATAACTGATCAACCTATCATAAGATCTGAAAAAAACACATACCATAACATACTCAATCTTTATCTCTGCATCAGTTATGCAAACAAAGCCAACATGTTAAGAGGTATATTAATGATTATGCTTATTTAATTTGAGATTTGGATCCTATTTTGGGTGGTGGTATAGAAAATAATTTACATTTTCTTAGAATATTTTATGTCGACATTGTGAGATGAATTATGCATTGTGCAAGTATAACATGGATGGATTAAATTAGGGAAAGGTTTATGGTGGATGTTAAAAGGTTTTGGATGCATGAAAGAGGTGCGACAGTAAGATTTTAGATAGAGATTTCAGATCTGAGATAGCTGATTGATGTAGAGTTTGAAGGAAATCAATGATTCTAGGGTTTCATATCTTTGTTTTGTAATAACATGGAACTATAATCAGACATAATTTGATGTTAGTATAGTCAGTTCATCATATGTATATCATAGTGTTGATCATTATAAGACAGTGAGACTTTGTATAAGGTTTGTACCCTCGATTGTATTGAGCAGTGAGCTCTAGGCAGTGTGCCTGAATGCAAGTGCATTCCCAACATATGTAAAAGACAATATTTTTTAGAGTATTGACTTTTTGGTGTCATCTTCATTGTGGTTTTTCTCCTAACAGGCTTTCCACAATATAAATCAGTGTGTTATGGTTGTGTTTCTATTTACTTTGTGTAAATACATTTTTCTTTACAGTTTAAGCTTTAACTTATATGTGAACTAGTTGAATAAGGTTAATTTTTTTAGAACACGGATTCACCCTCGTCTTAGTGTTCTCTCTTTACAATAGTAAGAACTATTTACTCCAACACCACCCTTATGTGCAACTTATAGAGTAAAACAATGTAACTTACAAATGCTTTGTGGGTCCTGGCAACAAAGCCATGTTATGTACCCATGTAGAAAAACAATTCAATCACTCACAACTAGAGAAAAGGAGAAAACCCAATGGGATAAAACTTCTCTCCAAAAGAGAGAACATGAAGGTTTGATAAGCTTTCAAAAATAATGTCCTAAAATTATGAACATGAACATCAATGAATCATAAAGAATCTGTAGACAATTGTCAATGACTGATATGGTGCTATATCTGAATGGATAGTGAATATAAAGAAAAAAATCTATATGAGTCCTCCAAATGACATTTCTCAAACAATGATTAGATGATGGTGATGGTAATAACATCATTGATCGAAGATACAGATGGCACAAGAATCTACATGAGTGACCTTCAGTACACAACCAATGAAATTTTTTGAGTGATATCATCATCACTTCTCAATCAACTTGAAAATGCAGGTGCAATAGTCTAAAAGTTATGCAAGAGTGTCTAAACACACTTCAATCAAAACCAAGGAGACACCTCAAAAAGGAATGCAAGAGTGTCTAACCACACTTCAAGCTAAACTAAGGAACAATTAGCACAAATAGTATGATACCCAACCATAATGTTGATTGGGGTCAGGCTTGAGAGAGTATCTGGAACTGAGAAAAATGTGTGTGTTGTCAAACTACACACTCGCATGAGGCAAAAATATCAAAAAAAATTACGTTATCATGGTGTAAATATCACTTCGACAAAGTTATGATTGGCAAACAAAGGCTTTACATAACCCACCCTTTATACTTTATAATTCAATGCAAGTACAATAATATTATGGCACATCATGTGTGCAAAATCCCCAAAAGACATGGATGGACAGTGGATGTAATGTCTACAACAAATTTTCTTGTAAAGAATTCTCAACTGATTTTAAGGACAACAATTCAATAAAAAAACATGAAAATTGCACCAAGGAATAAATAGTGCATGAAATCACCTTGGCAACGATGCTTCGTTTGCCAAAACTGGACTTCAAATATCTACGTTTTGGTAACTTTTAGAAAATCACCTATTAGGATTGAAATGAGAAAAAAATGGCCCACCCCACTGGAGTACCTTCGAATGAGGGTTTTATCACCATGTTACCATCAACTTAGCATGTAAAAAAAAAAGTCCCCTCCCCATGATGGGAAGGGCCCAAGAAGAGCTGATAGGGTGGCTCTTGCGTCCATTATCTGCATGCTATCCTGGCAAAAGTCACGTCCAGCATCAGGCAAGGCCACTGTAGCAAAGTCTACAATGCATACCGATATTGCTTGGATTTCTATTGGAGATTCGATTTATGTAATTTGGCGGCATGTTACATATACGAGCTTCCATCCAAGGTATACTCCATGATGGTGGCGGCTTCCATTTGCGCCCATACAATATCAGAATGTAGCGGAACCATTCGTGCAAATGGAAAGAATCTACAAACATGTGGTTTCTATCTCAACACATATCACCCATGATGTCAAACAATTTACCAATCGAGACCAGAACCATGCGATATAATGTAAAAGATGAGGGTGTGGATAGTGTGATGGGTCGCTGAATGAGTCAAATAATGCTTTGATTGTTGCAAAAGTAAGCTGACCAATGAAAGAATTAAAAGAAGACCTACCACAGACCCACCTAGAAATGAATATGGTTCATTTGTGCTTCACGACAACCACTGGTCATTTCACAAATCATTTCAACATCCACAGACCAAAATTCAATCTTCGACCTCCATAATGAGCCGATGAGATCTGGAAGAAATGCCTACCAGAGTGCAACGTGGGCCAAATGAATATGCCTATCAAATTGAAGGCACAATGCTTGATCTACGACATCGAAGGAGCCTCACACCACTTCAGCAATCACAGAAACGAGCAGAGACAAGGTGCAATTTTACAATTGATATCACCTGATAAAAATGGAACATTAAGACTTGTTAAATGCGCCATGAAAGATGTAGATCGGTCCAATGAAGCGGTCCTAGAATATGAATACTTTATGTACCTGAATAATCTTGTCGGCGCACAAATATTAAATGAAAAAATCAGCAATCAATAGTGAAGGAGATTATGCCATAAAAAGGAACATATCTATGGAGTTAGACTCCCGCCAGCTAATGCACCATTAAACCAGCGAATTATAATGAGCACTCGCCAAAAACATCGTCCAACCAGAAAGTCCTGACACCATTGGATCTTTGTGGCTAAGCACGAATTACCTACAAACGTGAGCATTGGATAATAGATACCAATAGAGACCCACATGGGTGGCAACGTGTGAGAAGCGTTGAATTTGATCAGTATGAGATTGACGATAGAGAAAAAATAGAAAGTCAATGGCGAGAATGAAAATGCGGGCATACAAATTAAGACATGTTTTCATTTGGCCTAAGCATTATGGCTACATGTCAACGCTGAACTAGCTAATCATTGTGTGTGCATAGAAATACAGGTGCGAATAAACACAGTCCACTAAGTCTACCAACACACTAGAAGGTGGATTTTGTTTTTGAGTGGAGAAGACACTAAGAGGGAATGTGAATCAGTGTCTTAACAAATTTATCAATTTTAAAACATTTTTTTGATTTTCTTGTTTAATCATAAATGAAACAAAAGTTAGAATAAATAACAGCATAAACAAGGCAATCACAAAATAATTGACACAGTGAAATGTCGTGAGTGGAACCCTTCTAAGGAAAACAGCCAGTCGATAAAAATTGCCTCACTGGCTTATCTGAAATATTCTTTTTACAATCCCTCACTGATTGTTTGTATGTCTCACTGACAATGCTATCTCATTGATAGTCCGCTCATAGAAATATATAATGTGTTGTGTTTCTAAACTTGAAAGGAAAATAATTTATTCATAATTCAATGCTTTACTGTCATAGAATAATTTTTCAAAAGTAGAATGATAATCATATGTTGTTCTAGGATAACTGAATTCTTAATAAATTTGAAAAAAATAATCTTTAAAAAACCCCTAAAAATAGCCTTGATTTTATCCTCAACACAATGTGTTAATAAAACCCTACAAAGACTCAATATTAATTTACAAACTGCATCGATATAGGGTTACATAACAGGTTAACAAAACTGAACTTGAGTCGGGTTAAATAAAGCATAGAATGACATGAATAAACTAATACATATACATAAGTTTAAAATGTAAAACAAACCCGACATGAAAAGATACAAGAGTTTTTAAACTTATGATATACAAACATATAAAAACCCATAGACTTATAGGGATTTTGCCAAGAGACATAATATGAAAGAAAAACCATAGCGAGAAACCCTTGGCTCAGATGGTTATAACAAACAAAAAACCATACTACGGTTTACAAAAATAAGTCCCTTGTTTTGAAATATAATCTTCTTTACTGACAGGTTAGAACTCGAGACCCTAAACAACAAGTGAAGAAAACAAGAACCCTTAGGGTATTAACAAAATGACTATGAAAATAATTAACCATTTAGCTAACTAATGAAATAAATAACCAAATAAAATTTAAGCAAGTTAAAAGAGTTTCAAGAATGATACACCTATTACTTCTCGTGTTACCAAATTTATTGATTGAACTTCCAAACCCAAAACATCATTGTATGTTTCCCAACAAAATATTTGTAACCACCATAGCACCTATTCAACACAAAATTTGACTCTCATAGTCGCAAGATCAACTATTTTGCACATGCCCTAGCCTGACTTAGAGGCCTTCAAAATGAATATAAAATATACTTTATAATGTTATACTCAAATAAACTTTGAAACAAGACTTTTCCTTTTCGATATTAAAAAGACTTATTTCATACAAAGTTGACCACAAAACATTTCCATTTGAGGATGTATTTTGATCGGAGCAATTTACTTAACTTCGTTCAATATACCCAAAGAGACAACCAGTTATAGTGACTAAAGAATTGAAAAATTCTTAGCATTTTAAAACATTTTCAAATGCACTAATATTGAGGGGATTCCTATATCATTACACTTTTAGAAACCAATGAATCTTTCTTAATACACATGAACAAAGTATCTTTGTGACTTTCAAGCATATGCTTACCAAGCCCTTTGTCACCTTTTTAATGAATCAATGAACGAAGGAAAATCAAGTAAAAACATCTTGTCTCAATATTAGAGTATATCATTCTGAATCATGTCATTTCTATCCACTGTAAAAATATTGTTCATGTTGAAATAAAATTGTCAACTTGAAAGCTATTGGAGTCATGATCTTGTCATGATACCTTATCACGAAAACATTCAAACTTGTACATTTAATATCAAACTTGTACATACTACACAGAACTATTTTCGAGCGGGGATGGGAGAGCATGTACGCGATGAGCAACCAAATTTGAATTTGAATTTGAGCGGGACTGGTGCGAAGGACGTAGGAGCTGCTAAGCACAACAATTTGGAGGATGGTAAGGACAAAGGGAAATAAGGGAAGGATCTTGATGCTGGACTTGCGCATGGGGACCCTCTTTGGAGTCAAACTGACAGGTAAGTAATCTTTACCACCTGTTAAGAATATCTCGAGACCTTCTCAAGGGAGTTTTTTCATTGAAATTCTTGATCAAATAATTGATCATACCATTGTAAGAATGAAAAACTCTCTGGTTGGGAGATTCTTGGGGGTTAGACCCAATATTGACGTGGTAAGGGCCTATACTTTTCAAAAATGGGACTTGAAAGGGCAAGTGGATGTGGTTGCTATGGAAAAAGGATGTTTGTATTTCTTTTTCTCCTGCGAAGAGGATAGAATGAATATTTTATGCAATGGACCATGAATGATAGGAAAAAATACCTTGGTGCCCTAATTTGGTCTTTGAGGAGGAAGTGGTAAACCAAGTGCCGGTTTGGGTTAAACTCCATGGCCTTCCTCTAGAGTATTGGATGGAGGATATATTTATCGGGATAGCAAACTCCTTTGGGGAGCTGTTATTAATAGATAATGTAACTACCTCATGAAGAAGATTAATGTATGCTATGATATGTGTGTGGATAACACAGGACATTGATATGCCAGAGAAAATTAATATTCACTCAAAATTGGGATCATGGGAACAAAAGATAGAATCTGAAACCATTCCATTTGCGTGCTTTCATTGTAAGAAAGTTGGGAATAGGCTAAAAAATTTCTGGCAAATGCCATCTAGAGAAAGACAGAGAAATCAATTCCTATGGGAAAGATGAAGATAGATGGGCGAGAGATATCAAAGGCAACCCAACTTAATAAGAAAGAGGAAAAATATCTAATACCAGAGACTGGTAACAAGAGTATGGTCAATGACCAAAATAACAAGGGGAGTTCTGAGACTAATGAATGCAATGAATGTCCTCAGGAACAAATGAAGGAACAAGGGGAACAGGGGGAAACTCTGGGAGAAGGAAAAAAAGAAGCAATAGAAAAAGTGGCAATAGAGGGGGAAGGGATTGAACCACCTAGTAGCTTTAATAATGTCAAACAATTTGACTGGAGTTCGGAGACTATAATCCACAAAGTGGAGGAGGAATCAGCATGGAAGGATGCTCAACATTGCACAATATTAGGTCAAGGGTCTTCATATACTTCATAGAATACGCCCTAGGGGATAAGAAGAATAGTATCTGATACCAAAAATCATAAATGGGGGGATGTTGCAGCTATCAGCCAAGCTCTTTTGGGCTACCAGAGTGATCTTGAAGATGGGATAGAGAATCATGAGAAGAAGAAAAATCAAAGAATGAGAAGGGAAAGCCTGGCCAACAAGGGAGAATAGTAATAAGGAGTAGAAAAAATGAGGATGTGGGAGGAATGTTATCCTCTCTGGGCCGACCTTCGGGCCAAAAATTAAGATTCAAGGAGACTAAGAAGAACATAGATGATGGAAGCCTTCTTACCATCCTGGAGGTGGGATTCTTTGTTAAGGTATGAAGATTATCTCTTGGAATATAAGGGGATTGAATAATCCCCCAAAACAAGATTTTGTTAGAATTATGATTAGGGATAATAGACTGGAAATTTTTTAAATTCAAGAAACTATAATGCTTAAGTAGAAAGTGCAGAAGCTCAGATTTTTTAAGAATGTAAATATTTGTGGGGGAGATTCTGATGGTGCTTCTGGGGGTATTGCTATATTTTGGAACTGTGATATCATAAAAGGTGATGTTATGTATCAGGGGAACAATGTGGCTTGTATCAGCTTTAGGCATCTTAAGGATAATACTTCTTAGGTGCTTACTAATATTTATGCTCTTAACAGTAAAAAGGGATGAGCGGATTGTTGGAATAAACTGTCCTCTCTGAGAAATAGTTTTAGACATGAGGAATGGATTGTTATGCGAGATTTTAATACTCCCCTAAAAGAAAATGAAAAAAGGAGGAAGCCAAACTAATTGAGAAAGCATAATGGACCTTATGAATTTCATAGATAATCAAACTCTCCATGCTATTTAGCTACATGGAATTAATTATACAGGGACTAACAGAAGGCGTGGACAAGAGCTTATCTAGGTTAGACTTGATAGAGCTCTCATTATCAATGACTAGTTCACCCACTACTATTGTCCGTTGTCTTCCCATATGTGGGTGGGATCAGACCACAACCCTATTACTTTTATAGAGGATCCCATATCCAATAAAAAGAATACTCCTTACAGATTTGAGAAAATGTGGACTATGCATCCACAAATGGAACAAAAAATTTAGGAATGGTGGAAGATTAAAATCAAAGGAACTGCAATGTTTATTCTAGCAAAAAAACTTAAACATGTCAAGGAGAACATTAAAGCTTGGAACAAGGAAACCTTTGGAAAAAAAATTTCTACTAAGACTAATGTTTGCATGGAGCTGAAGGTCATTCACGACAATATCCAGAAGGAAGAGTATGATAAGATATCAAGAGAACATGAAAATGAGAAAATGGTTGAGATTCATGACATAATTGCCAAACAAGAAAATTTCTGGAGACAGATCCAGAAAGACTTTCCTGAAGGAAGGAGATAGAAATACAAAATATTTTTTCATGACTACTCTCAAGCACAGAATGGCTAATCAAATATCTAATCTTAATATCAATGGCACTCTTTCAGATGATGAAGATCCTATCAGAATGGAGGCCAAGAATTTTTTTCAAAATCTCTTCCAAAAGGACAAAGATCTGAATGGAGAATAAAAAAGGGAGTTTCTGGAGTGCATTCCTTAAATCCTGAATGACAACCATAATGCAAGTCTTAATACTATACCCTCTAATACTGAAATTAAAAAGGTAGTCTTCTCTTTTGATGTGGAAAAATCCCCTAGCTCGGATGGTTATCCTTTGTTCTTCTTCCAAATTACTAGAAAATTATTGAAAGGGATGTTACTAATATTATTAAAGAGTGTTTTGGATCTAGAAAATTGCTAAAGGAGTTGAATGGCAACTTTATAGCTTTAATACCCAATAAACAAGGGGTTGATAAAATGGATCAATTTAGGCCTATTAGCTTATGTAATACTGCCTACAAGATCATTTCAAAGGTCCTTGCCACAAGGTTTTTGTCTATTCTTCCTTCCCTAATTTATTGGTAGAAAAATGGTTTTGTTCCTCGCAGAAAAAACATGGATTCAATTATTTCCATACATGAAAATGTGCATTCTATGGTGATGTTGAAGAGGGAAGGCCTCATTCTTAAAATGGATTTATCTAAATCCTATGACATGGTTGATTGGGAGTTCCTTGTGAAAGTGTTGGGGGCTTTTAGATTTAACAAGAAAAGTGTTGATCTTATATTTCAGCTCATATCTTTTGCTACTTTCTTGGTTTTAGTGAATGGATCTCCTACTTCTTTCTTCAAATAAACTAGGGGTTTGAGGCAGGGGGATCATCTCTCTCCTGTTCTCTTCATCCTTATGGCTGAATGTTTGGGTAGGTACATTGAGAACCTAGTTAGGAAAGGGGAATTTAAAGGATTACATCCTTCTTCTGCCAATCAAGTCTACTCTCATCAGTAGTTTTTTGATGATTCGGTTATAATGGGTGAAGCTTCTTGTAAAAGTGCTATCAATATCAAAAAT
Organism: Thuja plicata; assembly: GCA_018584345.1. Classification (NCBI taxonomy): domain Eukaryota; kingdom Viridiplantae; phylum Streptophyta; class Pinopsida; order Cupressales; family Cupressaceae; genus Thuja; species Thuja plicata. The sequence continues at coordinate 124,705 of MU226921.1, read as the reverse complement.
GCATTGACTAAATATGGGATTACATCAAGTCATCTTATTAATTGGGGAAAGAGTTCACTTTTTTTCTTTAATGTTCCTAAAAAAATAAAGATAAGAATTATGAGGATTTTTGGCTATGATAAGGGGACTCTTCCAAGCACTTACCTTGGTCCCCCTTTATGCCTGGAACCTCCTAAAACCTTTTGGAGCTCTTTAGTGGACATATATCATAGTAAACTTCCTGGTTGGAAAGGTATGTTGTTGATTCAAACTTGAAAGATTCAGATTCTAAGATCCACCCTTCAAGGTCTTTCTCTTTATGCTTTGAGTATCTTAAATATCCCCAAGAGTTTTGGAGAAGAAATTGAAAAGATCCAAAAATAAATTCTGTGGACTGGAATGGAGAACACAAGAAGGATAGCTCTCATTTCTTGGGACAATGTTTGTAGACCTGTTAACAAAGGGGGTCTTGGTTTACGCAAAATCAGAAATCTTAATGAGCACCTTCTAGCTAAAATTATGTGGAGATACTATAATTCCAGGGGAGAATGGACTCTTATATGGGATAATAAATACAATAAGGAGCACCCAAACCTTGCTAGCTTTCTTGACAGGGATATTGGAGCTGGAGGATCTTTCATATGGAGAAATATTATGAAGAATAAAGAAATTATAAGAAAATGCATCAAATGGAAAGTTGGAAATGGTAGAAATGTTCTCTTTTGGGAATATGAGTGGATATTACAATCCCCCCTCAAGGAGTTCCCTAGATGGAAGGACATTGAGAGTTAGTGAAAAATTAGATTTGGGAGGAAAGTGGCAGATTACTAAGATAGGTATCACTAGAAGGATCTTACGATTATTGATAAAACAATGGGAGAACTCAATAAATTTCTTAATTCTGCAATTTTGATTGAGGAGGAAGACAGAATAATATGGAAGAATAGTCTGAATGGGAACTTTAACTATTTCCTCCCTGTATCACCAAGAGTTTGAGGATCTTAATGAGCCTTGTTGGGCTAAAGCTTGGATTAAGGACCTCACACCTAATATTAATGTCTTTTTTGATCTTGATGCAAAACAAGGTTTTGAAAATTGATAATCTAAGAAAAAGAGGTGTGATAATTGTTAATAGAGGTTACCTTTGTAATCAAGATGAGAAAATTATGAATGAAATATTTATTCACTGTCCCAATGTCAGGATAATATGGAATTACTTCTTTCAAGTTCTTAACATTGAGTGGGTTTTCCCTGAGGATATGCAGAGTCTTTTTAAATCTTGGAGCCATCCCTCAAAGAATGAAACTATGGTCAAGGTGTGGAATTTTATACTCCCCTATGTTTTTTGGGGAGTTTGGAAAGAAAGGAAGGAGAGAGTATTCAGAAGAAGAAAAAAAAGTGGCTAGTGAAAAGGAAGTCTTCTATAGATCTAAGATAGCTATCAAAGAAAAATTATATCTAAAGGAGAGATTTATGGAACCTCTAAATCAGGAGGATATTTCCTTCTTCAATAACTAGAAATTTAAAGGTAATTTCAGGAAGCAAAAAAAAGGCCAAGAGAGAGGAAGCAAGATGGGATTGACCTCCTAATGGATGGATGAAAGTCAATTTTGATTGTGCTTCGAAGGGTAACCTGGGGGTGGCTGGGTGTGGGATTGTCATTAGAGATGAACAAGGAGTCTGCAGGGGTATTAAAGCTATCCCAATTGGAACTCAAACTAACCATGTTGCGGAGGCGAATGCTTCTCTTCAAGGGCTTATCCTTGCTAGGGATAAAGTTTGTAAAAAGGTATGGTTAGAGGGAAATTCCCTCAATATTATTAAATGTATGAATAATGAAACTCCTTCCTCGTGGTCTATTTATAATATAATGCAAAAAGAGAAACGTATTATCCAATCTTTTGAAGACTATGTTGTTTTGCATAACTTTTGAGAGACTATTGGAATTGTTGACTGGGCTGCCAACATGGCATGCAAATTGGAGGTGGTGATGCATTGGCATGATGGAGATGACACGCGTTATCAAGAGAAATCATTACTTGACAATGACCGACTGCAGAGTAGACAGAAAAAAGGTCATAAATGGTAAGTCTAATAAAGTTTTTAATGCGGAAGTGAAATGTCATAATTACTATCTAAGGCACAAGTACTTAGTGATGATTACGAGTTGGATGTGGCATGCATTCTGGGTATATCTAACAATATTAAGAGCGACTAGTGGTATTCTTAACGACATTTTTAAGAACTATCATAGAGATAGTAATTCATACCAAAGAGAAAAGTTGGGTGGTAGTAAGAAGCGCTTTGAGCCTATTAACTATGATGAATGGAGAGAAATGGAACTTTTTTGAAAGATTCTGAAGGATGGTGGGAGGGCGGTATTTCTAGAGCAGCTCCATGGCAGAAACCCTACTATTTCTAGGCATTTTTTCAAGACTTGGAAAGATGGTAAAGTGATGGTGAATTACCAGTACATGGAAGTTACGGAGGAGATAACAGCCGAGGCTACTGGGATGGGTATGGAGGGGCTAAATTTCTATAGAGACAGAGCTATATTTGATAAAGCTTGGGAGAAATTCCTAGAGTCTGACAAAAAGAAGGCCAAGTTGGTTAAGGTAGATATTTCCTATCATAATTCTAAGTGGATATCTAGGCCATGGAGGTATGTGCTCTATGTGATTATTAGCTATATTACACTTGATGGTAGGTTTACCCAAGCCTATGGACATCATTTCATGATTTGAATCATTTTAGACACAATGTGAAAGTTAGTCTGCCCTTATATTTTCTTAGTTCACTGGATTTTACTATTAATAGTCTATAGAAGGACCCGAAGAGTGATCATGCCTCTCACCAGGGTCTTACACCGTTAATTTATGATCTTCTAAAAACTAAAAAGGTGGAGAAATCTCTTCTGAAAAAAATCAGAGGGATGAGGAAGATATAGAAGGTGATGAGGATGATAGCATGTATGAGGAGGAGACGGAGGACGATGAAGAAGACCCTTAGGGGTATAAAACTCCTAAAATTATAACTAAAAAGGGCTCTTCATCTAAGAAAAACCAGAAGAGGAATATCATGGAGGGCTCTGATATAGAGAAGGATACTGATGATGATACTCCAGAGGGGAGTAAAATAAGTAAGAAAAAAGCTTTAAAAAGTATTTCTTCCAAGACTAACCAGAAGAAGACTATGTCGAAGGATTATGAAACATAGAAGGAAACAAAGGATGAAGAGTTTGAGGAAAAACAAAAGAAAGATTCTAAGAAAAGAAAATAGGGGGAAGCTACTGGAAGAACTAAGAGCAATCGGAAAGGTAAAAACCCTAGTAAGAGAAAAATTGTGTTGTCCTTGAATGAGGAGGATGCGATGGAGAAGGAGAAAAATACCGAGGTTAACTTCGGGGAGGATGAAGGGGAAGAAAATAGGGACGAGAAAAAATATGGAAAGGAAGCGGATCAAATCCCCTCAAGGAAAAAAAGACTAATGAGCAGAAGGATGACGATAAGATGAAGGAAGAACTTGTCAAAAGAACTGAAAAAGATGCAACAGAGTATGAAGCAAAAGATTCCCATAATAATGAGGAAACGGGTAAATTTTATGTGTCTGATGATATGAAGAAAAGAAAAGATTGTCTTGTGGATTTTACCTGCATGGTGGGCAAAATGTTAGATAAAAATGCTAACATGAAAAAACAAATGGAAATGATGAGAGTTGAGATCAATCTCATTAAAAGTATTAGCATTGGTGAGAAACTTGTTGCACTCTGCCTAGAGGAAATGAAAGATGTGGTTGGAAGATCTGAAGCCCAGGTGGAAATTGTGAACAAAGTTTGCAATATGGAAAAATAGCTGAAGGACATAAATGAAAGGGCGATGGAAGAAGACAGTGCAGGGAAAGTCCACATTCTAAACAGCAAGGTGGAAAAACTTGAGGAAATGGTGCACAAGATAGGGGATCATTTTTTGGTGAATCTTAAAGCGTATACTGGGCATGCAAAGATCTTGATGGAAAAGCTGGAATAGGCCAGAGGGGTAAAGGATGGGAAAGAGGTGAAGGATACCACGAGACCTGGTAAATGTGAGAGGGCTAGTACTAGGAAGCTGAGTCCAAAGGAGGATAAAGAAATAGAAGACCTCAATAATTCTATTAATTAGATGCAGATAATGGTTATTTAGGCACACAACATTGTGGATGGCATGTAGCTTTCCTTTTTTGGGCCTGTCCTTTTTTTTATGTCCCTGTTATTTTTTTAAGATCTGTGGGACTTTTTTAGTTAGGTTGTTAGTTGGCTAGGCTTTTTGGGTTTCTTTCTTGGAGCTATGGCACAGTTGCTGTTGAACTTTATTGAATATATGTAATACTTTATTTAAAGGTTTTGGGTCCTTGTAAAATCTTTGTTTACGTAATCAGGATATTTAATAACAAATATAATTACCTATCAATGAATACATTTACAAATCATCAATACTCTTATTAGAGGCTTACTACATATGATATTGAACTCTAATTAGTTAAAATTCTTAACATGTATCAAATAATAAGATAGAAAAGTCGGCTATCATTAAAACCAATTAAAAATGTATAGCACAAAATGTACACCATACTAATCAAGAGCTTGTTACCATGTGTATACCATACTAATCAAGAACCTTTAAAGAATGTAACCATTAACCGTGATCGAAACTAATGAGAAATAGAATACCAAATCAAGTTTCTCTATCATCAAAATGTCTTTGAGATCAATGTTGTGAACAATGAAATATCAAGCCATCTATGTGCATATGCTATATTCTCTGAATAATAGATTTGTGTCTTTGTCATTAAGGACAATAACTAAGGTCGAACAAACTCACCCTTTGTCCTTAATAAAAAAACAAAAATCTCTCTCCCCATTTTTGCATCAAAGACAAAGGACATAGAAAGATGTGTAATGCCTCAACCAAGATATATAACCAAACTAATCAAGTGTTCATGAGAGCTTGAAAAAGCTAGTATTCTAATTAATCAAGATCTCTGAAGATAACAACTGAGGGATAGGAAACTCCCCCTTATTCATTATTGTAATAATCATATCAATTTTAAAAAGGATGATAAAATTCTCAACCTATATTAAACTTGTTCACCAAAAAGTAAGTTGTGACTTCATCTTGAAACACTTAAAGAAAGTATTAATTTCACAAGAAAATATAAGAATTTTGTTCAATTGAATAGCATACAAATGTGTTCTCTACATTTCCAAATCTGCATAAGATAAATATGTCATATTGTTACTCACAATGCCATGTATGGTTGTCAATCAAGTTTATGTTAAAAAAAAGTTCACTATCCTTTCATTGCCACTATATTGAAACACTCTTCATGATCATTGTTACAATCACAAGAAAAATGTGTTAATTGAATGGTCTATTACTGTAAAGCATCTTAACTTAGCTCAAGCAAAAATAAGTTATCTTAATGGTCTCCAAGTGTGAAAGATGAATGAACTGAAGTATGTTGTCACTGTCATCAAAACAAATGATTACAGATACATATTCACATTACTATCAAATCATATTTTATCACTTATTAAAAACTAATAAATTTTTCATGTTGTCAAAGTTCATAAAGAAAGATAGTATTGAGCACCATCTTTATAATTTTTTCTCTATCCAAACAAAAAGTGTATCACTAGATGTTCAAGCAAACAATTGTCCAAGTAATTGTCATTTCAAATCAACTAATAATTCCAAGAAAGTGAATAGACCCCAAAAGGTTTTGTTAATTGCAATTGTTCACAATTAAGAATGGTCCAACTTTCCAAGTTTATCTCCTACTATTGTTCTTTAACACCACTATTAGTATTTCAACTTCACAAATCATTGTGCATAAGATGCATAGGACCAATGGATGTCAAATCTATCATAGACTAATGTCAAGGAAGCATAATAAGTTGAACCAAAGAGAAGTAAATATGCACCAACAAGGAACTAGATCTGAAATTGAAAAAAAAATTGAGAAATACCAACCAAAGCATATATGTAATTCACTATGGTTAACTGAAAATTTAAAAAAAAAATTAAAAATCAAACATAAATGCTTGCCTGAAGTGTTGTACTGTCACAAAATTTGTATGTATATTGAATATATGTAAGTGTAATCTGAATTGAATTCATTTACATGTCATGTTCTTTGTTCACTCTCACTACACAAGCTAACCCGTAGTTAAGAAAAGGATTTCATTTTACTATTAATGCCAATATAAGATGAATTTCCACTGTTCAAAAACAACAATCACAAATCTGAAGCACATAGTAATAAATATGTGAAATTAGAAATAAGGAAATGTGTCAAGTATTCATCAAATATCAATAACAAAAAAAAAAAAACATCACCACGAAGTTAAAATGAAATCTGCAAGTTTTACTACTCAAGGTCAAGACTATCATCAGTTTTGTATATGCCAAGAAAAACTTCAGATGAGGTATTCAAACCAATTTGGTTCAAATATGATATAAAATGCTCAAGTCTAGTTCAAATAGATCTGATTTAAGTCTACTCGTTCAAATCTGATATAAATCATGCTCCAGTTCAAGTGACTGAAAACACATACATTTTCTCCTCCTTGCTAAATGAGATGATCACTGAATTTATCTCACATTTCCATACTAGTCATTGTCACAACCAGCGTAACTAATAACCATGGGATTTGAATGATAAAATTATAAAAATCTCCCCATAACTGCATATTATTTTTATGCATTTATATAAGTCTCTTGTGAAACATGCACAAGATTTGAGTCTTTCTATTTTCGTTCGGATTTTCTCTTCCAAACTTTTTGAGGATTTTTCTTTTTCCAAACCATTTTTGTTCACTTCATTGTTATGTTGTTTTTAGACGATTTCTCAGAATTACTTCTGCAAGAATGTTCTTTATGACTACGTGATTAGATTTAAAACATCTCACATTCTTGCCTTTCAAGAATTTAACATATTTGTTAAATTCCCCGCAATTTGCAATCTTATGGACAATATTATGACAATTATAACATGTTTGATTCGTGAAAGGATTTCTACTTGTAAACTCACTTTGTCTCATATTCATGCATTTGTAACTTGTATCTTTGTGACAACAAGAATTACAAGCATGACAATATCCTTGAAACTAAGCGTAATCATACCTTCTATAATGATGTTTCTTGATGAAGAAGGTTGTCTTCAATATGTCATTTCTCCTTCTACCATTGTTGATGTCTTCAGTCTTAGAAGTGGCATCAGAATAGTTTAAGTCTGTCATTTTTCTTGGGGTCTATCTAATCTTGTAACACTACCTTTTCCCTTATACAGATACAAAAATTGTTTCATTTTCTGACTCTTTTTCACTTGAAGAGGTTTGTCATATATCATAGCCCAACCCGATAGGATCTTTATGTTGTTTTTTCTTACCTAACATCACAGTCAACTTGTTTTTTCTCTCATCAAACTTATGGTAGTTTTCCAAGTGTTTTCTAATATTCTTGAGGTCTTTCATTAGAGAAACTATTTCTCCTTCATTTTATTTTAATTCACTAGTTTTGACTTGAAGATTAGATTTAGTAGAATCAACTATCTTTTTGACTTCTTCCATTTCCATCTTTAGACTAATGATAGGTTTGTTATGATTAAATCAAGTGGGATAGGGCCCAAACCCAATAATTAATGTAACAAAGTGTAAAAGACGACACAAAAAGAATTCACAAGCAGTGATTTTAACTAACTAACTTAATAAAATTAGAAAAAACTACCAGGAACATAACCAAAAAGAAACAAAACCGGCATGTAGGACCAGACAACCAAACACTACACAATAGGAAAAGGAACCCTTTCCAATCTTTGTTCAACTCCTTTAACTTTCCCCAAAAACAAGCCCATTTTGGAGGATGACCTATAGTAGCATCTACGCAAGCTCCATTAGCAGTGAGAGTCACTTGCAAGATTTCCTCTCTTTTCTTTCATTTATCCTTCTTCTATTCCAACAACGTCTATAAAGTATTGAGGGAAACAGAGGTATTTTCCATCATTTGCTTAATGTAGGCCACGAGGTCCATAAATTTCTTCTTAAGTTGGGTCTAGTTAGTCTTGACATTGGCTAGAGCATTAACCATCTCATTCTTCTCCTCTTCAGTGGGAATCTGGTTCTTAAGCTCTTGAATTTAATCCTCCATAATCTCCCAATTATTGAGCTTCTGGGAAAAATTATCTTCCACACCCCACATACTCTCATCTGCCTTGTCATAAGTCCAACCACCCGCCCTTTTCTCCGCCTCAATTGTAGATTCCAACTTGTTTATCTTCTTTCTAGCAATGTGTAGTTGCAGAAGAAGCCATTTGGTAATGACATTTTGTCTATTATAAAAAAATCACAATTCATCTAGCTCTCTCCTGAAAAAAATCTTGGTCATAATGATCCTTAGAAGCAACATTCTTTACCACAGTGGGGTGGGGGGAGATAATATTTTTGGGTATGATAGGATCTCCCAGGTAGCCATGCGAAGCTGAAATAAGAGAGGAGGGGTTAAAAGACTGGGTGGGGGAATAATTAGAAATTCTCAGGAGACCATCTAGACTCAATCAACCAAGAGGGGGATTCCTCATACACCACAAAATGGATATCCATGGGTTGTTGAATATCAACTAATGATAGGTTTTGATAGACTCTTAAAACCCTAGAGAAAATTGTGTAAGATTCAAGAGTACCTTTTCCTTTAAATATCTTTCTTATTGAAGTTTTTTTTTCTAGTCTTTGATTCTCTTTTTAATTTTCTTGATTGTATCTAAAGCGCTCAATAGTTAACCTACTAAATCAACCTCGCATTCATGTTCATAGTCATCTTTACCTACAAATAAATCTTCTTCTTCATCAAATTTTACATTAATATACGGGGGTGAATCATTCAACACTTCACTACTTGAGTTAATTACAATTTGTTTCATAGCCTTTTGTTTGGCATCTTTCCTTTCTCTATTTCTTTTGAATTTTTCCATATCTAACACTCCAATACTAGGAAATATCTAGACTTTCATTAAAGGTTTTGTCTCTAATACAAATTTTTCAAGCGAGGAAGACAGTGAGAGGGGGGTGACTCAGTGTCCTAACAAATTCCTCAATTTTAAAATATTTTTTGTTTTTCTTGTTTAATCATAAATGAAACAAAAATTGGAATAAATAATTGTATAAACAAGACAAACACATAAGAATTGACACAATTAAATGTCTTGAGTGGAAACCCTCATGGGGAATAAAACCACTTGAAAAACATTGCCTCAAAGGCCTATTTGAAATATTATTTGTATAATATATGTCAGTGGTTGTTTATATGTCACATTGAAAATGCAATCTTATTGATAGTCTTTTTCAAATACCTTACTAGAAAAGCAATTTACCTCACTAAAAATGTGTCTCACTACCACTATGTCTCACTCACAATATGCGTAGCTAGTTGTCACACTTAACTTTCTCAATTTATTTATTGCAATCAAAGACTATCATCTCTATTTTTGTTAGTAATATCTTTTGAACTCACATCAAAGGAAAAAGTTGATACAACATACCATTATATATAT
>MU226921.1:104933-115044 GCA_018584345.1 Thuja plicata | reverse complement strand
GCGCGCGTGCGTGTGTATATGTATATTTATATGTATGTATATCTATGTATATATATGTATATACATAGATATTCATACATATACATATACATATACACACGCGTGCACGCACGCACACACACACACACATATATATATATATCTTTGTGTGTATATGTATAGATATATATATATGTATATGTATGTATACGTATATATACATACATATACATGTTGGAAATAATGGAATGGTGTGTACTAAGAGGGGAGGGGTGAATCGGTACCCTTAAAACTTTTTATCACTTAGCCTTGATCCTTTTAGTAATCAATTGCTTGTATTTGCAACCATATCTATTATTCTTTCTATATGCATGTAATATCAATTTGTAAACTTAATTAGCATGTAAACATTCATATAAATATCCATGAAATGTATTAACACATGACACAAGATTTGGTAACGCAGAAAACCCATGTTAGAAGGTAAAAAATGCGGTGGGGTCAGTTAAGGCTTACAAGTTTGATCACTTCTAATGATCTTACCCTCTTAGGAGTAACATTTACAGACTGTTTAAGATCTACTATGTTATGAGCTTTAGAAACACTGTTTAGTGTGCACTCGGTTACGAGGTTTACAAAAGGATTGTTTTTTTATTAAGGTAACAGCAGTTTTTGAAGGGGCTCGAAAACCATTTACATAGCACCAAAATGATAAACAATAAAAGATGAAGGTAACAACGAAGTGTCACATATGACAAAAGGCCAAAAGAGGGCTAAACCCTAGATTTAACATAAAATATCATTACAATAGATCAAAAAAGCTAACTACAAAAAGCTTCCAGCAGACTGAACTTCCAACAATCCAAAACATTCTAGCACTGAAGCTAAACAGCTTCCATCTGATCCTCCAGCATCTGAACTTCAACCATCTGCAACTCCATGCTCTGGATCAAGTCCCTTAACTTATTGATATCTTTGGTCTGGACTTCGGCTTTCTTTTTAGTGTTGGAGTGAGTCCTAGTGCCAGGGCCCGAAATATGAATTTCCCGAGAGCTACCATCCTCCTGCCTTGCCTTATCACTGTCATTGCCTTATCACTGTCATTATCTTCCAGAAGGGTATATAAAGATTTCAGATTATCTAGATTGTTTTTCATACCCATTTTTCTAACAGTAGTAAGTTTTTTGATAAGAGGCTTGTTGTTGTTAACCTTGTCATTAATTTTTTTGAGCTTATTATCCACCATTATACTGATCTTTGTATCCATATTGTTAACCTTATCAAAAACATCTTTTCATTGCTGGTACATGGTAGCATCATTGCGCATTTTGTCAACAATTTCCTCCAGCAAAGCATTCCTGTCTTCCAGATTCTTATAATTATCTTTGATCTCCTTTATATCATCCTGAACCCACTTATCCATATTATAGTTGTTCTCTGCTTTATTTCTGGCCATTTGAAGGAAGGAAATAGTAGCCACCCTTTCGACATTGACCTCTCTCTCACGGAGATCATCCTCAAGGCTCCTCATGTTATGGACATTATTTTCTTCAAGGTTACCTTTCGAAGTATCACGGTTGTACTCAGCATTCTCATTCTCATTGTAATATTTCTCAACTTTGTCAGTTTCCTTATTAGGGACAATATCCTCCTCATTGTTCTCCGTTTTGCCTTTGTCAATCGAGTTGTTTCTACCATATCCCCTGTTTCCCTGTGATAATCTTGAAGGTCATGATTCTAGTCTTCCCCACCATCTTTATTGATAGTGTGGTCTTCAGTGTGGGTAGCAATGTCCCCCGACTCCCTCTGAGATTCCTGAGTATCCTAATTCTGTTCCTCATCACCATCATTTTTAGTAGTATGGTCTTCAATATGGGTATCAATAATATTGTTGATTTCTTCAGTAATTTCACCCAAATTTTGTTCTCCATCTTCTAGGTTTACAAAAGGATTGTTAAATCCACCTTCTCAAAGGATTTCTTCTATTTTCTACACTTGTTAGAATGTATTCAAAAATATTCATTAACCTAAGTATATGCAATTTAGAATTTCTTATTACAGATCCATTAGAGTTCACATGTATATTTATCACCTATAGTCATTGATCAATACCTTTGTTATGCTTGGTAGGCTTGAATGTGGTTCTTGATAACCGTTTTCATCTTTTTTTATCCTTCTGCATAAAAATCTTAGTCTGATCCATTGATGTTCTCCTCAACTACAATAATCATCACATCATATTTTTTTGATTGATTACACATCTATTTATACATTAGATTGACCTATTTTAGTTACACACATAACAATGATAACTCTATGATCAAAGGTTTACAACTTGACCTTGATCTCCTAGTTTGCAATTTTCTAATCAATTAGACTGATTAAAACAATTACAATTACTTTACTTGTCCCTCAAGAAATGGATTTAAAGAAAATAAAAAAGCTAAATATAAAACACAAGTGTTTTATCTGACGTGGAAGTAAGATCCACATTTTTTCAGGATTATAACTATCTCTCGGCAGACTGGTGCTTGGGTTGCTCTATAACCTGCCTATCAGGTTGCTTTGTGAACTATCTATCAGGTTCCTCTATTGTCTACTCTATCAGGTTCCTCTGTCAGGTTACTCTGTCGGGATACTCTGTCAGTTTACATTTTTACCTGTTCTGTCAGGTTACACTATAAACTTTGTTGACGGGTTCCCCTGTGAAGTTATCTATGGGGTTGCACTAAACCTTTCTTTCGGTGTTGATGTTACCCACGGTTCAAAACTATTTTCCTGTGCATACTAATGGAAAATATGCCATCAATTTCCCCCTTTGAAATTAGTATCAAAAACTGATACATGTGCAAATACTAAAATGTTTAGTATGTACACCATGTGTTCACCTTGTAATTATGACTCCTCTTGTGTGTATATTCTAGTATAATATATATATATACACTTTGAATTTATAGTATTTCCCCTTTTCACCTTATGAATTCCCTCTTTGACACATTTTACTTCCCCCTTTATCATATCATTTTCCTTATTTTTTTATAATAAGGGAAAAGGTGTAATTACTTACAACTTGTACAAAATATGGGAATGGGAGTTCTTTAGGTCTTCCATCATTTTCTCACATTTCTCCTGAAGGTGTTCAAGGGTCATGATCTCCAATGTGATCCTTCCATGCATATATCATATATTCTTTCAATCGCAGACATTAATGGGGTGGCGATTAATGTGCTTGTTGATGTCATATGTTGTTGCAGTAATGTAAGATTCAGTAGGAGGAGAGCTTGAAGCTCGGTTACCTCATCCCTAAATTTTGTTTCTGCCTCTAAAATTTCTAGTCTCAACATTTTAGCTTCAATGATCTTTTCAAAGTGTAATTTTGTTGCATTGTCAATGGTTGTCATACTTTGTGCACTAACATTTAGATATTCATCTATTTGTGCAATCTTCTTCCTATTTCCTTAGTGAATTTCTCTGATGTGCATAACTTTTGAACTAAGGTTATAGCTTCGGAAATGATTGGTTCCAATTCATTTACTAGTTCAGAAAACTTTACCTTGTTCTCTGCCACTTCCTGGCTGATTTTCTCTGTCAATTTGTATTGATACTTTTTCTATGCACGTTCTTCAATTGCCTTCTCTGAATCCACATTCTGTGAAGTCATAGCTTTGGTAAGAATGGCTAATTGATCAATGATAGAAGCATTTTGATCAATTTCTATATCAGGTACAATCTGTAGAATTATTTCCTTGGTTGTCTTGAGTACCTGTGTGTCCTTTGTCTCCTTCTTAAGCTTATCTTGGATAGCTTTTCTTTTACAAAGTTCTTCATACTTTGAACTCATATCACAGGCTAGTATTTCAATAATGTCATCCAATGTAACTAGATTCTTATTCTTTTTCTTCTTCTTCTTCTTTGAAAGTGTTGTGTAGGAACCTATATGCAATACCATAATAAGTTCCTTTTCTTGGTCTGATGTGCTTGGTGAAGGCTTTGGAGTATGTGTGCCTTTATCCTACTTATTGGTGTCTACCTGTCAGTTTGGTGTGGACATCTCCACATCAACCTTTGCTTTATCTACAGAAAATCCTTCACACCTTTAGCTTTCTTCTCTTCATATGTTTCTTTCGTTTCTCCATCTGTTACATTTTCCTCTCCATCTTTATTATGTTCATTAGTTGTGTTTTTGGTTCCTCTTCACCTTTATCTTCGGGTATGCTTGCATCAAGGGCGGGTGATTTCTCCTTTTCTGAGATGATATTGATAGCTTATATCAATAATGGCATTTGTCCCGGTATGCTAACCTATGCAGCATACTCTATTATGTCTTATTCCTTGGAATGATCTGAGGTAATAGTAACATCTTCATCTGTCTTTACCTCATCAGTAGGATCTTTGGTGATATCTATTATTGTCACATCTTGTATTATAACATCAGTTGTGTTTCCTAAAGACTGCAAGATCTGAGGTATGTCACCCATTGCTTTACTTTCTTCTATGTTCAATTCAACTCAGTTGACATCCTCTACATCATTTATAAGAATGTGCTCTAGGTTCGATGTAGCCTGGTTTCCTTCATTATGAGGCTTGTTGGTGAGTGTTAATATTCTCTCATGGATTTTTTCCTTCTTAGGTATATTGAGTATTTTCCTCCAAGCATCCCCACTTTCCTTGTCAACCTCAATTAAGTTTCCCTCTAGCACTTTGTAAGCTCTCAATTTTGTTGAGAACTTCTTTGAATGTAAATTCATCATTTCTTCAATTTCTTCCATTTTGGACTTGGGTGGCATAACAAAAACTAGGGCTCTTTCCCTTATCTCCTTTTTAGATTTTAGTGCATATGTCCACCTTGATGAAAGTCTATCTAGAAGTTCTTGTGGCATAATTTTATCAGACTATATAGGTATATATTTGAATATACACATTGTTTGAATAATGGATTCTTCTATCTTATTCTAATCCTTGGTATTCAGTTTTAGCCATTGTCTAACCTTATACTCAGATATTGAACATGTGTTGATGATTGAAGTGCAAATCTCATCAATTATTGTAGGAAGTTTGTTCTTTACAGGTTGGAGTTGCCCACTCTCATCTTTCTCAGTGTACTCTATATCTTCCTTTGTTCAGATTAGTATTTTTAACCTCTTTGGTTCTGAAGTTTGTTTCATTTGAGGCTTCCTTTTGTAAGTCCTCACTTGTCCTTCTTAACTGGTGGTGAGTCTACTTTTGTAGTTTGACTCCTTATCAATGATGTAGTAGTAGTTCTTGATTTTTTTGGTGGTGGTGCATCAGACTCTATTGATTCGGAGTCACTCACTTGTTTAGCTTCACCGATGGGTGACTATCCCTCAGTTTCTTCAGTTTGTTATGTTTTCTCTTCATTGACCGATAACTTTTTCTGAAGTGTTTTTACCATTTTGGTCTTATTTCGGTTGATCTTCTTTACAACTAGGTTGGTCTTTATTCTTTCCTTAGCCTCTTCATAGGATCCTAAAATTGGTAGTGGCTTGTCCGATGGTTCATTCAACAATGCATCAATAGCATTGGTGGCTTGATCTATGTTGATCTCATAGTCAAGTGGGGCTAACCATGTTGTCCTCGGAACAACTTGTTTCATCAAGGTGTTATCAGTGTCCACCATAAAACAAATTTTAGTCTTATACTTTTCTACCTATTGTTCTGGTATTGTCATCCTTTTTTGTATTCTATCCTTAAATCTAGTGAGATATTCATCCATGAAAGATGTAAATTTGTCACCTAGTGACTTAATGAATTCACTAATTTTAATTGTCACTATTTGGGTGGTATCCCAGTTGATAGTACCAATAGATGGAAAGAAGTCTTGAAAGTAGAAAAATATACACATTAGGAGTGATCCGAACTTACATGAATTGGACTTTGCAGACCTGATTATCCTTAAGTTCTCATCTAACTACTTTAGTAGAAGCTCAGATAGATCCAACTGCAATCCCTTCTTCATAATCTTGTGTGCAGTGTCTACTGCTCCAGATGCAATACTATTCATCCTAATGGCTTTGAATATCTTGTATCCCACCACACATGCACCAAATTTCATTTTTGGATCCTTTATAGAATTTACCTTCAATCCTCTGCCATCCCATTCTACACCTGTCATCTTCTCAATTTCGGGGCAAGAAGGGTGTTTGAGTGCCTTGGCCTTTTCAATTATAGGATAACCGATCACCATGTGTATCACATCTGTAGTGATCTATTTTTGGCTCATCTAGACACATCTTTCGATCATGCACTATGCTCAACAATATCTTGATCCATTCAGTCATAAACTCCTTTAGGAACATTAGAGCATTTGTTAGCCCTTTAACCTCAATGTGTATGTGTTCCTCCTTGATGGTTCCATTTGTGCAAAGATTCTTGTAAGCTTGTTCAACCTCAAGATCTCCTATCTTGGCAATCTTGCAATGTATGTATGCCCTGACATCCTCAACAAGAAAAACCCTAGGTGGTATGCTTGAGAATGCACCAGCATCGTCGGGTTGCAAAGCAACCTCTGGACAGAACTTATAATGTGGCTCCTCACAAGTGGAGTTCTTGATCAGGTTGACTTTATTTTCCTTGGCTTTCTTGATCTTTGTTACATGGGAAGTGGTTACCATGGTTTCTAAACAATTAGGGCTTATTCGTAAAATAAATAGTGAGCTCGGTGATGTTACTTACTTAACCTTTTGTATGCTACTGTGATTATGTTTGAATGTTATGAATCTGTTGGTTAAACACTTCTACAATATGGTCTCTATGTGCTCTTCTTCACTCTACTTATTTTCTCTTAATCACATGGTAAATAATTAGCTCTTTCATCGCCCTTTTATAGACGGTTCCCTAAGTGGTGCATTAAATTCTTTACCCACTTTTTGGGTGTCGAAGACAAAGTTTCTTGAGTAACATGCCAACTTTATTCTCGGTGAGAATGTGATGCTTGAGGAAAGTCTCAACTCATTTAAATTTTCACACATTCACCGATGGATCTCAGTGTATGGCGAAGACAACATTGTCTTTTGATTACCAACGATGTTCGGTTTACACTAGCAACTTAGATTTTATATGTTAACCGATGATTCTCGATAAGAATTGACAACTTAGCTTTGTAATTACACTGATGTTTTTCAATATGCATTGCCCGATGTGACTGAATTCGCAAATTCATAACAAGTAAAACCATAGTGCATCTTTAATCATGCTAGTTTGGAATTTCATCAATGTATAATGGAACTGATGTAAAATATAACTTGGTATAGTGTAGTTCCATACTTACTTGTTTTTCTTAGGTGGGGGTGGTGATGTCACCAAATCCATTAGATAAGGTGTCACCAATTTTATTTCTTGGTCCAACATCATCAGTGTTTGTAGCTTTCCCCCACATTTTGTTTCTCATCTTTTCTCTGTCACTTGGTCTCTATAGTCCTTGCTTAGATGAATGACCTAATGACAGTGTAAGCATGCCATTCCGGGGTTAGTCCAACTTTTGGACCTTCTCATCCATTTTATCATGCAATTTTCTGCTATGTGTCCATATCTACCACATGTTGTGCAATTTGTCCAAGTGTTGTAATCTCAAAGATATGAGTTACCGACTCTTTTTGGTTGATAAGAATTTTCTTGATCTTTTGGATTCCATGCTTTCTTTTTCTTCTTCCTGCATTCAAAAGATGTGTGCCCATGCATTTTTCAGGTACGAAAATATTTTTCCATGTAGGTTTCCTTCTTTGGTTGGATCACCTTAGATTTAAAGTCATATGCTTTATGTCCTTTCTTGTTATAGTTACAACAATTTCCTATGAATGTAGATGAGGATTTAAGAATAACATTATTTTTTCTTCTGCAAACATTTGATGTGTGGCCTGGTTTTCCATAGTGATTGCATGACTTCTTTCTTGCTCTTGGATTTGTGTAGACATTTTGGAGCAGCTTGGTATGGTGATTCTCCATTCTTTCTATACCCTAGTCTGGTATTTTTGTTGACTCTTCTTTGTCCATCCAGAAAATCATCCATCCTTTTTGTAATTTCTTCAACTCTCTTAATCATATCAATGTGTTGTTGTTGAATCCTTACTTCATGCTTTAGTTTTTCATTTTCTTCTCTTAGCTCACCAAGAGATTATATTTTTTCAATGAGTTCTATATCCATTCGGTTTGCCTCCTCATTCATAAGAATGATTTTATTGGTGATCTCATGATGATGTTCAGTAAGTCTTTGTATTTTTGACTCTTTTTCTTGTATCTTTTCGGTAATCTTCCTCCAGTCATCAATAGCTAGTGTTCTTTCTTACTCAGCTTGTCTAGCATTGTTTATAACATTAATCATCCTTATCATCTATGTCTCTTGACCGATTTGTAGTATCTTTACTTTCTCTGTTAGACGTTGATTTCTTTCATTGAGACTTGTGATGCTTCCTTTAGATGTGTCTGATGTATTGCAAGATGTAGATCTTGATGACTCAAATAAATCAGATATATCTTCTTCATGATAGTCTATTTCATTGCAACAAGATGCCATAACCTTTCTTTCATCCAGTATCTCTCTCATCTTGATTCTTTCTTCTTTGTATTGCTCATAGAATATTTGTATCTCTAGCTTATGATTCTCAATACTCTTGTCTAACGTGTACCTTTCCATTGCATGAGCTTTTCTCTTAATTATTTAAAACTTTTCCAAATAAGATATCTAGCTATGATACCAATTGTTTGAAATAATGAAATGGTGTGTATTGAGAGGAGAGGGGTGAAGCAGTACCCTCAAAACTAGTTATCACTTAACCTTAATCCTTTTAGTAATCAATTGCTTGTATTACTAACCATATATGTTATTCTTTCTATATGCATGTAATATCAATTCATAAACTTAATTAGCATGTAAAAATTCATAGAAACATTCATGAAATGTATTGACACATGACAAAAGATTTGGTAACGCAAAAAATCCCTGTTAGAAGGTAAAAACTGCGATGGGGATGAATCCCACAAAACTTCACTATCTGTAGAATGGAAGGGGCCAGTTAAGGCTTACAAGTTTGATCATTTCTGATGATCTTACCATTTTAGGAGTAACATGTAGAGACTAGTTAAGGTCTACTCTGTTAAGAGCTTTAGCAACACATTTTAGTGTGCACTCGGTTAAGAGGTTTACAAAAGGATTGTTAAATCCACCTTCTCAAAGGATTTCTTCTATTTGCTACACTGGTTAGAATGTAGTCAAAAATATTCATTGGCCTGAGTATATGTAATCTAGAATTGTTGATTACAGATCCATTAAATTTCACATGTATATTTATCACCTATAGTGATTGATCAATACCTTTGTTCTTCTCGGTAGCCTTGAATCTGATTCCTGATATCCGTTTTCATCTTTTGTTGTCCTTATGCATAAAAATCTTAGTCTGATCCATAGATGTGCTACTCAGCTACAATCATCCTCACATCATCTTGTTCTGATTGATTACACATCTATTTATACATTAGATTGACCTATTTTAGTTTCAGGCATGACAATGATAACTCTATGATCAAAGGTTTACAACTTGATCTTGATCTCCTAGTTTGCATGTTTCTAATCAGTTAGACTGATTATACAATTACAATTACTTTACTTGTCCCTCAAGAAATGGATTTAAAGAAAATAAAAAAGCTAAATATAAAACACAAGTGTTTTATCTGATGTGGAAGTTAGATCCACATTTCTCCGGATTATAACTGTCTCTCGCTAGACTGGTTCTCGGGTTGCTCTATAGTCTACCATTCGGGTTCCTCTGTGACCTATCTGTCAGGTTCCTTTGTTTTCTTCTCTGTCGGGTTCCTCTGTCGAGTTACATTTTTGATCTACATTGTGTGAGGAACCTCCTTACAGCAATATGGTGAGAATGCATGAAATCACAGAATATAGAGCAATAGCATAATGCAAAATGAATCTATTGATCGCGGGCCACTTCGAGGGGGTAACCTCCTTTGAGCAAGCTCAATACAATAAATTCATCTGTATCCAGCAAAGGCCTCAACCTACTCTTATATACTAAGTACGATCTAGAAAAGTAATACTACCTATGCATGTGGGATAATAAAATATACTCACGGGACGACTTACAAAGCATATGCGTCCAACAAC
>MU226921.1:47214-100046 GCA_018584345.1 Thuja plicata | reverse complement strand
CAATATGGTGAGAATGCACGAAATCACAGAATATAGAGCAATAGCAGAATGCAAAATGAATCTATTGATCGCGGGCCACTTCGAGGGGGTAACCTCCTTTGAGCAAGCTCAATACAATAAATTCGTCTGTATCCAGCAAAGGCCTCAACCTACTCTTATATACTAAGTACGATCTAGAAAAGTAATACTACCTATGCATGTGGGATAATAAAATATACTCACGGGACGACTTACAAAGAATATGCGTCCAACAACACTACACTAACCAAATAAACAGAAGGAACACACAGGTTCCTAACACATTGTAACCTGCTCTCTCGAGTTGAACTATAAACTTTGTAGTCGGGTTCCATTGTGAAGTTGTTTTTCGGGTTGCACTAAACCTTTCTTTCAGTGTTGATGTTACCAACGGTTAAAAATTATTTTTCTTTGCATACTAACGGAAAAATATGTCATCAAAATATTTCATCAATATATATATATATATATATATATATATATATATATATGTGTGTGTGTGTGTGCGTGTGTGTGTGTGTGTATGTATGTATGTATGTATAAGACACTAAGGTATTATACAAATAATATTTCAAATAAACCTTTGAGGAAATTTAATTCAAGTGGTTTTATTCCCCATAAGGGTTTCCACTAAGGATATTTAATTGTGTCAATTCTTATGTGTTTTTCTTGTGTATACTGTTATTTATTCCAGTTTTTATTTCATTTATGATTAAACAAGCAAAAATAAAATAAAATAAAATTGATGAATTTGGTAGGACATTGATTTACCCCCCGTCTCAGTGTCTTCCTCGTTCGAACAATTGGTATCAGAGACAAAACCTTGAATAAAATTCTAGAGATTTCCTAGTATTGGAGTGTTAGTTATGGAAAAACTCAAAAGATACAAATATGAATATAATGGTATATTGCATTATAACTGATATAAATATGAATCAAAATGAAAATATTTTACATCATAGTTTAAATTAGTCTTATCAGAGGATAAAACCCAATAACCATTTTTGTGTATACATGTAAAAACTGTATTTCAAATGTTTGCTCACAAAAATATATAATCTTCTCTATTTGTGAACTTGAAAGGAAACTGATTTCTCCATAACTAAATGCTTAACTGTCATAGAACTATTTTTCAAAAATAGAATGATAATCATATGTTGCTATAGGATAACTGAATTCCTAATGAATGTGAGCAAATAATCTTTAAATAAAAATTATGAAAATTGTCTTAAATTCATCATTAACACAATGTGTTAAGCAAACCTTTGAAAGACCCATTATTTGTTTACAAACTCCATCAACATAGGGCTACATAGGGGAGAGGGGAAAATATTTGTTTGGGGTCCAATAGTTTTTGATTAAGGTAACAACAGGTTTTGAAGGGACCCTGAAACCCTTTACAGAATAATAGAAAGATAAACAGGAAACAACAAGAAAAACAACAAGCTGTCAAGCATGACAGCACACCAGAAAAGGGCTAAAACCCAGATAGAGCTTTAGAGTTCAGAACAAAGAAAAATAGAAAACTACAAGCAGAAAAAACTCCTAGTAGTCAAGGAACAAAAAACTTCTAGCACCCAACAACCTCTAGCCAAGCAACTAAATATTTTCCATCTGGTCTTCTAGCATCTAAACTTTGACCATCTAAAGTTCCAGGCACTGGATCGAATCCCTCAGCTTGGTAATATCTTTAGCCTAGATGTCACTTTTTCTCTTTGTGCTAGAGTGTGTCCTAGATCCAGGACCCGAAATCTAAATTTGTTGGGGGTCTTCATTCTCAATCTTTACCTTGTCATTGTAGTTACTCTCAAGAAGATTATAAAGAGAATTCAAATTATCCACAGAGTTTTTCATGCCAATTTTGCTAATTTTAGCATGTTTTTTCAGAAGTGCTTTGTTGTTGTTTATCTTATCAGTAATATTTTTAAGCCTGTTATCTACCAGAATGCTAATCTTTTTATCCATGTTGTTAACCTTATCAAACACATCATTACCTTGTTGATACATAACTGAGTCATTGTGCATTTTGTCCACTATATCCTCCAGCAAAGAAATTCTATCTTCCATACTTTTATGGTTAGCTTTCATCTAGTTCATATCATCTTGAATCCACTTATCCATACTGTAGCTATTCTCTTCTTTGTTTCTAGTCATTTGAGGGAAGGTAAGAGGAGCCATCCTTTTAATATTGACCTCCTTCTCATCGCACTCGTCATTAAGGCTTCTATTCTTCTGATCATTCTATACTTCACCTTTATCACTCAGGGTTTCATGGTTGTGCTCATCATTGACATCTTTAATAGTTTCCTCATCAGGGACAGTGGTGTCCTCTTCATTCTTATTATTTGCCTTTTCAATCTTAGAAACCTCCATTTTCTCCTTCACATTGTGAGGGATATGACAATCTTGGTTTTGTTCCTCCTCCTTAACAGTTTTACCATCGCGACTCTGAATAAGGATATTCTTATCCCCCGACTCCCTGTTAGAATCCTGATTATCTTGATCCTGCTCCTTGTCCACCTCATTATTGGCAGTGATATTCTCGGCATGGGTGTCATTGATATTGTCAATTTCAACCGTCATCTCCTCGAGAATAATGTTCTCTGTCTTCTGGTCTTCCTCTTTCTTGCCTTTACCTTCCAGCTGCTCAACTTTACTATTTTTAGTATTATCATTTTTTCTTGGGTTTGTCATGAAACCCTCATCCTCAGAAGACACAACATCCTGAACATCATCTGTCTTCATGCCCTCAATATCATCATAGATAGATAAGGAGATATCAGGCTCAACAGAGCTATTATGACATTTTTTAGCTTTAGGCTTACTAGGGCTCTTACGAGTGGGCATATTCATGCTCTTCCTTTTAACATTCTCAATGCTCTTAGGGATAGGGTCAGGGATATTATCTTTAATATAATCTGTTATCACCAAACTAAGACCTTCATGTATAATAGGGGAAGACTTTTCCCTATGATCAATGATGCTCTGGTTGAGCGAACTTAAAAGATATAACCGAAAACAAACCCCAATGTCATGACGAAAGTGATTTTCCAAGACAAAGTGATAGTTGTATACCTTAGAGAATCTGTCGTCCAGGGTAAAATATTCCATGATTGCCCTTATCACAAATGCCCAAATGCGTTTAATGTTTGACAAATTCATGACATAGTCCAGATTGTTCTTCACCAGCATTGCCATTTCCTCGTCTGTTTTGGGGAATTTTTTGTACCCTTTGTTGCCCTCTTTTTTATCTTTAATGAATTGCATTCCCTCCAACAGAAGGCCCGTGATATCAGCCAAACAATCCAGAGTAAGCTTGACAGATTTGCCAAGGATGTTCACTTTACCATTATCCCACCCATTGACAAAAGCCTTCGTAATATCTTTGTTGTTACCATGAAGGCACTTCAGGTATCTATGGACTTTTCCCTTCTTGAGAATGCTCCACACCTCTTTTTCATTCCTCCAACTACAAACCACTGGATCTTCTCTCTTCAAATCACCCCCCATATCTTCAATCTCTTCAGTCTTTGTATATTCTCCTTCACAATTTTGTTTCACACTAATATTCCACAGAATGTAGTTGCAGATTTTAGAGAACACAGAGTTATTAAAGAAAACCTAGTTAACTTGCATATAAAGGAAGTAATCACAAATGCTATTGATCATGAGATAAAAGGCTATCACCATATCCCAGGTCATATCATCATTAATCATAATTATTAATTCGAATAATTTCACCTATTTTGTGATTGAACCTATCATAATTGAGCAATGATTCCACTTCATCATTGATTTTAGTGTTCCCGTGCCACTTGAAAGTGACATCATTTTTAACTCCCAAGTTAGCAAGGCTATCTGTCACTTGGTTGGTTTCCCTAAAATTATGATTTGCATAGAAAGAAGAAAAATTCAATGCAATATTTTTTATCTTATTGATAATGTGTTCAATTGTCCAGGACGCCTTACAAATGCCTTTAATATTATTGATAATATTTAAAGAGTCACCTTCCAGCCAAACTTTTCTGCATCCCATTTCATCTGCCAGCATAATAACATTGAGGGAAGCCATAGCCTCCGCCCTATGATTGGATTGGATTCCCAGAGGGGCAGCAATAGCACCAACACAATTGCAATAATGTTCTCTAATTATGCCTCCACCTCCAGCAATTCTCGGGTTGCCTTTCGCAGCCCCATCAAAGTTAGCTTTTACCCAGTCTTCAGGAAGTGAAATCTAGGTAGCCATGGATCTTAGGTTGCTAGGATTAGAATCTCTATTATTTCTATCACTTTCCATTTTATTGAGATTAGATTTTGATTTAGCACAAGTAAAGTTTTCTTCCAGCGCTCTGCATATCTGGTTACCAATCACTTCAGGAGATGCGATAGCATCTCTGAAAATTCTATTATTACATTCTTTCCAAATCCTCCAGCAGAAGTGAGGGGGAATGAGAAGCCAGAGATCTTTGTCCATAAGGTTCTTTGGTCGGTAGCTCCATTGGGTGACAAATTCCTGCCAAGAAGAAGGAAAACACCAGCAAAGATTCCATTTTTGGAAAATAATGTCCCACACTTTGTGAGTAAAAGGACAATGAAGCATAATATGATCATAGGATTCATCATTTTCAAAATTGAGATTGCACCTATTTACAACATAAATCCCTTTTCTAGACAAATTATCAAGGGTCAGAGGTTTGTTTTGAATCAGGAGCCAAAAGAAGAAATTAATTTTAGGTATAAGAAATTTATACCAAACAAAGGAGCAAGGAGGCCTTTCCTCTCTTTTAGTGATGAGATTATTTGCAGAAGCCATAGTATACTTACCATCTGACGAAGGATTCCAAACAATCGAGTCTTGGATGTTATCTTTAATATACCAGGTCTGAAGATCTTGCTGGAGGGAAATAAATCTGCTATCAATTTCTCCTAGATTCTTCCATTTATTATCGTGTTAGTAGTCTATTGCTTCCAATCGAATATTTTCTTTGCATCTCTCAATGCATTGCTTCCAATCAATGTTGCTAGATAGAGGCTCAGGTTGAATCCATTCATCATCCTAGAAATCAATTCTTCTACCATCTCCCAGTTTCCATCTTTTCCCTTTAACTATAAGCTCTTTAGTGGACTTTATACTATTCCATATGTAGGATCCATTAGTGTAATTTTCATCACCTATAAAATCCTCCAAGGTATTGTAGAGGAAAAGATACTTGCTTTTAATTATGTTGTTCCATTCCTTTTGATCTCCATAAATTCTTCATAATTGTTTAGCCATGAGGGCTTGGTTCATACTTTTGATGGTTCGCAGCCCAAGGCCTCCTTGTTTTTTAGGCTTGCACACTTTCTCCCAAGAAACCAGGCTAAGTATTTTCTTTTCCTCCACCCCAAACCAAAGGAATATTTTTTGAATTTTCTCAATCTCAGTAGAAATTTTGTGGGGAATTTTAAAAAAACTCATAGCATAGACAGGGAGATTCTGAAGAGTTGATTTCAGGAGTTGGAACTTTCCCGCATTGCTGAGGAGAGCCCCTTTCTAGCCTACAAACTTATTGTTATATCTGTCAATTAATTTATACCGGAAGCTTTCAGGATGAATGACACAAAGGGGGAGACCTAAATAAGGTGAAGGAAGGTTCCCTATAGTATAACCAAGAATATTTGACATGTTCTTTTGTCTCTCTTCCGGGGTGTTTATAAAGAATATGGAAGTTTTATTCCAATTGATTAGTTGGCCAGTAGTCGAGGTATAGATAGTGAGGCCCTTTCTTAAGATTTTTAGCTTCTTTTATTGTCAACTCTCCCATTATGAGTGTATCATCCACAAATTCCTCATGGGAACAGATAAGTCTTGTAGAAGAAGGATGTATACCCTTTATATCCCCTTTTTCCACCATTATTTGGATGTACCTCCCCAAGCACTCAGCTAGGATAGTAAAAAGGATGGGAGATATAGGATCTCCTTGTCTTAGGCCTCTGGAAGGTTTAAAGAAGAAAGATTATCCCCCATTCACAATAATAGAAGAGGAAACCGTAGTTACAAGTCGCATAATGATTTTAATAATGTCCTTGCTAAAACTAAAAGCATTCAGCACCTTCCATAGGAAGTCCCAATCAACTCTGTCAT
This sequence comes from Thuja plicata, assembly GCA_018584345.1. Classification (NCBI taxonomy): domain Eukaryota; kingdom Viridiplantae; phylum Streptophyta; class Pinopsida; order Cupressales; family Cupressaceae; genus Thuja; species Thuja plicata. The sequence continues at coordinate 93,904 of MU226921.1, read as the reverse complement.
ATGCCTTAGAGAGGTCCAGCTTCATCATAAAGCCCTATTTTTTGGATTTTTCCAGGGAGTGGAGATTCTCATGAGCCACAATAATAGAATCAAGGATTTGTCTCCCAGGAACAAAGCCATTTTACTGGAGGGAAATTAGAGATGGGAGCAGCTTAAGCAGTCAGGACATAATAACTTTAGAAATAATCTTGTATAGAGAATTACATAAGCTGATAGGTCTAAAATCCTTCACAGTATTAGCTCTAGGTTTCTTGGGAATAAGAACCAAGAAGGTAGCATTTAATTCCCTGAGAATACATTTAGTCCCAAAGAATTCTTTAACTACATCCTGAACATCTTGACCAATAATCTCCCAGAACTACTGGAAGAAGAGCATAGGAAAACCATTAGGGCCTGGTGATTTTTCTCCTTCAAAGGAAAAGACAACATTCTTGATTTCATTTTTTGAGGGAATAGATATGAGAATTTTTTTAGAATGATCCTCGACAATTTTAGGAATAACTGCTAATATTTCGTCCTGATTAGAACTATTCAATTCTTTCTCCTGTGTCAAAAGATCTGAGAAATTATTTAACATCTCAGATCTGATTTCTTCCTCCTTCCTCATAGTTTTACCTTTTGAATGAAGATTAGTAATCCTATTAATTGCTTTGTGTTTCATGGCCGTCATATGGAAAAATTTGGTATTTTTATCCCCAGCTTTAAGCCAGAGAGCTCTAGATCTCTGTCTCCAAAAAGATTCATCCTTAGTGATAACATTGTGGTAATCCGCCAGCATTTTATTTTCCTTAGTTCTAGTTTCCTCCAAAAGGCCCTCCTTCTGGATACTAATCTGGATTTCCTTAATTTCATTCTGTAATTTCCCTTTTGTAAGAAAAATGTCCCCAAAAACCTCTTTATTCCATTTTTTGAGATTGTTTTTGATATTGTTCAGTTTCTTTGTCATTCTATACATTGCTCCCCGATCAATAGTAGGATTCCGCCATTCCTCTATCTTAGCTTTTAAGTTAGGGTAAGCCAACCACATTCTTTCAAATCTGAAAGGGATTTTTTTTCTGCCATTAATCTTATTAATATTCAGAGATATAGGATAGTGGTCAGAACCTATACGGCGTTCTGCTGAGAGAGTGCAATAGTGACTAGTCAACCAGCCAAAGGTTAATAGAGCTCTATCCAATTTGACTTGGATCAGGTCTTTCCCTATGTCTATTTGACCAAGTATAGTCAATACCAGCTTCCAGCTCAATATCTAAGAGGGCTTCCTCACTGATGAATTCCATAAGATCAGACCTGTTGTCAATTTGGGAAACATTTCCTCCCTTTTTTTCTTCATTTTTAAGAGGAGTATTGAAATCTCCCATAATAATCCAGCAAGTATCTTGGTTGTTGCTGCAGATATCTTTCAATCTTTGCATATATTTCTGCCTACCACCTCTACTATTAGGTGCATAAACATTGATAAGGTTCCAGCTGAAATTCTCCTTGATATAATTAATCTTAACCACTAAAATGTTCTTTTTACTAACAATCAACTTACACATAACATTTTTAGTATTCAAAAATATGCCTATTCCACCCGAAGCTCCCTCCGAGTCACCTCCAATACTACCATAGTCTTTTTCTACATGCATCTTTTCCAGTTTTTCCTTGGTCATCTTGATTTCTTGAATTAGTAAGATATCAGGTTTTCTCTCTCTTATCATGTTCCTAAGAATATCCTGTTTATGGAGGTTGTTAAGCCCTCTTATGTTCCATGAGATAACTTTCATATTAAAGACTTGGGGAACATATCTCATGGATGGCTCTTTGTTTACCATCCACTATATTCTGCTTTGCTTCATTCTCTCTTTTTTTCTTCTATGATTCCCTACCTTTTTTGCTTTTGGGAGTCCCCATATCAGCCTTAACTTGTCTTCTTCTTTGAACTCCCCCTTGACTAATACATTCTTGTTTTTTCCCAGAGTCAAGCGATAGATAGCTATTATGATCATCCTTCTTGCTTAGGTTTTTGATGAAGCTTTTATTTTTCTTAATCTGTGACCAAGGGGCTTCTTGATTTTCAGAGTGTTTTTCTAGGTTCAGATTTGTCTCCATGCTTTCTTCACTCCAGAGAGTTGATATAAGGGAAAGGGAATCATCATCACTATCTTCTGAATAATTTGTTCTTGCTCCTCATTTCCCCCAATGGTAGGAGGTACCCTTGAGGTGGATAAACATTCCAACCCATTCATTGTATTGATTTCATTGATGTCTTATGGTTCTTTCTCTTTAGGCAGCCCCTGCTTAATACTGGAGTCTTTATTTCTTTCGTGGTCTGTTTTGTCTTTTTTCGAACTAATTTTGTTTTCAGGAATCAATATTTCCTCTGATTCGTTACTGATTAAGTTCTCTATGTTTTTCTCATGTTGACCTTGATCAGCTTTTCCAGCATCTTTTTCATTAGGATTTACCTTCTGCTTCCAAACCTTTTTAGGTTCTCCTTTATGATCTTGTTCCCTTTTTTGGTCTTCTTTTTCTTTTTCTTTTTTCAAAGGACATTGTTTAGCCCAGTGACCAGATTTTTAACAAGTAAAAAAAGAAAATGGAAGTGATTCATATTCAATAGCTTGGATGTACTTACCCAGTTTGGAATTGATGGTGATGACCTCGGGCAGATCCGTTTTGTGGTGAATGTTCACACAGATTCTTGCGTAGACCAGTCTAGATCTTGCTGCTGTCATCAGATCGATCGAAAGCAGTTCCCCAAACACACTCGCTAAGCCAACAAAAACATCCTCATGCCAGTATTCCATCGGGAGACTAGGTAATCTCACCTAGACAGGGGCAGAATTAAATATTTCAGCATTGAGATCCAGATTCGTAACCCATTTTTGGAGAGCTAGTGATGACTTGCCAAACATTCAGGGTCCTCCACACAACACTTTTTATAGATCTTCACTATTTGAGAATACAAAGGAAAAAAAAACCCTTTTGGCATTACTGCTATGTCCACTTGTCCTTTGAGTTTCCATTTATGGTAAGTAAGCTCCCTGACTAGCTCAATATTGGGTCTTATTCCCGTGAACTTTCCTACCAGCGTAAGAGCCATTGTAGAAATAGTGTGCTCCACAAGAGGATCAGGTATAGAAATACCGTAATACCCAGTGCTTGGGTCTTATGTATTGTTGATACTAGGGAAAGAAGATTTTCCTATTGGTTTAATCCCAAATAACGACAACCAGCTTCCTTTCAGGATGTTTCTGTTCGAAGCTTGATCACTTTTTTCCGCCATCGAGCTTTTGGATCTTTCTCCTGGCCCACCGTCTCAAAAAGGGGGGTCAATGCCATCTTCTAAATCTTTGGTGGAGCCCTTGTCTGTTGATCCTCCTGCAGTTTTCTGGTCTCCTGCAGCTGCAGAAACCCTGTTTCCTCCAGCATCGCTTTTCCCGCCTTCACTGATTTTTGAATTCCCTCCTGCTCCCGCTCCCGCTTCCGCTCCAACCATTTTTTAAACCTTAGTTGTAGGTAGTTAAGTGTCCATTTTACATTTCTAAAAAAATGAAGCTCTTGTGATATTCCATGTAACAACTACATATTGACGAATTTAGCCCTCACGACTATTGGTCCCTCTCCCCTAACAAGTTAACAACAATAAACTTGAATCATGTTAGACAAAGTATAGAATGATAGGAATAATCTAATACATATACATAATTTTAAGATTAAAAACAAACCCAACATGAAAATACACAAGAAGTTTTAAACTTATGATGCACAAACATATTAAAAACCACAGACCCATAGGGTTTCTGCAAAGAAATACAATATGAAACAAAACCCATAGAGAGAAACCCTTGACTTAGACAATTATACCAAACAAAATACCATACAAGGGTTTTCAAAAATAAGTTTGTTGTCTTGAAAAACAATCTTCTTGATTGACATTTTAGAACTAGAGACCCAAAACAACAAGTGAAGAAAACACGAACCCTTAGGCCCCGTTTGGTTGAGGAATTAGAATTTGACTCAAAATTTAATTTCTCAAAATAAGGTTTTGAAATTCTGGTTTTGTGTATTCGAAAGATAGTTTGGATCATTTGGTTGACTCGAAAGATGACTGAGACAATCCATCTTCTGCGTTTGATTGCCAATTTTGAAATTAGAATTGGAATAGTGTCTCTCATTGCATTGATGCCTTGTATGGTTGGATTCAATCGCCAAACTACATGAATTATTGCAGCTTGGAAGAGAACATTTTTTTTCCACATATGTACTGAGGATAATTACACTTGTTACTAATATGAGAAAAACTGTGTTTTCAGATTGCACTCCATCCTTCATTATTTACAATATTAAACTCGTAACAGTAAAATTTGAGATGCTTTATTTTGTGGAGAATAAACAGTGCTTTCATATTGGATGATCCATATTTTTAATCAATAGAATCTCAAATGGCTAGGGAAGATAGACATGCTGCTAAAAAGAAGCTATACACATATGGCATTTCTCCCCATATTTATTCGAATATATTGTTCAAAACTTCCATATAAGTAGCCAGATTTAGCACCCATTTCTAACAGAGCAAATTCAATCATAAAAATATCTCAAAAATCTGCATTCATCTCCCTTTTTAAAAGACTCTCCCAAAGGCACGAAAGTTTTAGATGCCTTTTGGCCATATTTGAATGTAAATCCCCTATGCCAAAGCCTTCTATTATGCAAACATATTTATTTGGAGGTTTCTTTCAAACCAAGCACACACCTTTCTGGGATGGTTTTTTTTTTTTTAAAATCAAAACTCTTGTTTTTTGCTTCGTTTTTTTAGCTTCTGTTGTTAAAAATTATGGTTTTTCAAATTCTTGTTGAACCAAGGTGCTCGGTTGAATTCAAAATCCTCTCGATTGAATTGGGGTATGAACCAGACACATTATTCTGCCTGGTAACTACTGCTTTTACTATTTTTTATATTTTCTAAGTTTTAATAAAAATTTCGACCTCGACCCTTAAATGATAAAAAAAAAAAAGCACACCTTGCTGGCAATCAAGAAGCTAGGTTCCATCTGAGGGTACTTTGTCTTTAAAATAGTTTTTGGACCCCATCTCATGTTTTCACATTTTGTAAACATCTCTACATTTTGCATTTTGTGGATGTCCATCCCCTGTTTGCAGGTTGCCACGGCTAGACATTCTGTTCCAAATCTCCCAAATGGCACATAAAGGATGCTGGCTAAAGTTGTGAACCTATCTTTACATAATCCAATACTGCAATCCTTTCAAATCATTTTTGCAACAGCAGAATTAGGGACGATGCAAGCACGATCAGTGCATCCTACAAGATGAGAAACTTTGAATTCAAAAGATCTAGAAATATATATCGCGTGCCTTGTTTATGTTCCCATGGTGGCAAAGGATGTGTGCCCGTAATTTTCTGGTGGTCTCTGATTCCCTTTCTCTCGATTCGTTTGTGTCTAATCAGCAAATAATGCTAATGGTGAGATCATGCTTCGTTGGGGACAGATCTGTTAGATTTCCATTCATGTTATGCAACTTACAGAAATTTGAAATGCCCTGCAACCATTTTAATTACATGAAATGATGCTTTCATGTGTGTCAAAATTCTTCAAGACCCGAATATCTATTTGTAAGGAAATCTGGAACTTCTTCCTGTGTGTTGAAATTCTTCAAGACCCAAATTTCTTCATTCACATTTTTCCCAGGAAGAGATCCCATGTGTATTGTCGCTGGATGATTTCTCTTTAGAATATTAGTTGTTGTTCACAAAAACCCAAAACCAAGATATGATTTCAAATTCCACCTATTGTGTGGGAAGATTGGGCCGCCCATTTTAAAGTCTAAAACCGAGTTTGCATATTTGCAACCCAAATGAAGGATTCATCTCAAAACCAGAAAATCTACTGCCAGTTTCTAATTGTATTCCGGCAACAAAACGGGGCCTTAGGGTATTAACAAAATGATTGTGAAAAGAATTAACAATTTCAATACCTAACACAATCAATAACCAAATAAAATTTAAGCAAGTAAAACGAGTTTCAAGAATGAAACACTTGTTCCTTCTTGTGTTACCATATTTCTTTATACAAACTGCAAATGCCAAATCATCATTGTATCTTGCCCAAATAAATCTTTTTAACCACAATAGTCCCTATTAAGGAAAAAAGTTGACTCCCATAGCTGCGATATTAACTATTTTGTACATTCCCTAGGTAGCTAAAGCTCGAGGGCTTAAAAATGAATATAAAATAAACTTTAAAATGTTCTACACAAATGAGCTTTGAAACAAGACTTTTCCTTTTCGATATTAAAAAGACTTATGTCATGCAATGTTGACCTCAAAACATTCACATTTTAAGATGTATTAGGATTTTAGAAACTAATGAAACTTTCTTAGCACACATGAACCAAGTATCTTTTTGTGTTTTATGTATATGCTTACCAAGCCCTTTGTAACATTTTTAATGAATCAATGAACGTAGGAAAATCAAGTAAAAATATCTCATCTTAAAGTATATCATTCTGAATGATGTCATTTATATCAACTTTTTATATGATATTCATACGAAAAATACTGTCATCTTGAAAGGCATAGTACTCATGATCTTGTGATGGTACCTTATCACTTATACATTCAAACTTGTACATACTAGATACTTCAAATATCAAAGAGTTAGTCTACAAACATCTTCCAAGATAGAGAGATAATTGGAACAAGAATTATATAGAGATGAGATGAATACAAAGGTTCAAAGGGTCTTCTTACAAAGGAAATAATATATAGGTAGAGTGGACAAGGTTGAGACAAGTGTCTCAACCTAGAGGAAGTAGAGTTGTAATAAAACTCAATAATTTCCTCTAGGATATATTGGAATCCAAATAGGACTCAATAACATCCATCTACCCCATTAATGAGGTCATTAATGAGGTTACCTAAGTAAACTTAAGTATGTAGTAAATAGTAAGAACCATTTGCTACAACATAAAATTGATAATTATCATTACTTAACAATTTGTTCTATAATTTATTACATATAGTCCTAATTATTCAATTAATGATCTCATTTTTGTCTACTATTGATTTGCACAAATTTTTGGGCATAAATCAGTTGATCATCCTTTTTCTATAGTCCACCTTAGATAAATGCAATGCCTCTCCCCTTTGATCTTTTGCATTGCTTCCTCGTTCATGGTTGTGGATAATTTGTGATGTTTTGATTGGCTTTTAGATTTTTCTATATGTGATTTTGGGTGTCTACCTTGTGCATGGAAGAATATATGTTTGATGACCATTTTTCAATCCATGATATGTTGGATTCCTTCTTAGTGATCTAGATTAAATGCCATTGCATGGACATGCTTTCTTATTTCTTGGTGTCTAGTTGTGAGAACCATTGTGTGATTTCTTGTTGCATACCTAATTTGGATATTGGACCTTTTTGGGGCTATTGCCATGATTTATGAGGACTAAATGATGTTCTAGGTATCATATGATCATTGAAAAAGAATGATATCTTAATTTAATCTGGCTTATTGAGGTGTTGATATGGATGTTAAGATGAAACGATAATTTGATATGTTAGTAATTTCCTTTCACTGATGTTTTGTATAATTTGGCTCAATTTAATTTTTATAAATTCTTCGTAGTTCATATGATGATATTAAATATTAATCAATGTAGTTAGAGGTTTATGATAGATATAAGGGAATAGTTATATGCTCATTATTTCAATGAAAAATTATTTAAATACATTTAATTGGATGAGATTATTATTATTAATATGCTTTAAATGATGATTAAATGTGAAAGGGATTCTGTCGTATGATTTAAATATATGAGAATGTAGACGATGTTAAAAAAATATTCTCAATGACTTCAATTACCTTTATTATTTTATATATGTGCTTCGATTATTTTATACATGCACCAACAAGTATGCTTCTTGTGTGAATGTTTTAGTGATGATAAGCAGTGAACATTGACTTCACATAGCCCTACAAATTTGATACTACTCATTTGCAATATCAGTATTACTACTCATTTGCAATATCAGTATTTTCTTTATTCTCATACATTTTTTTAGGAGACCTTGAAATCCATATTCCATGAAGTCAACCTCTTCCTCAGAAGCATTATTTAGTACAACATTATCTCTACTACATTCTTCAATTTATTCTTCCTCGACACTATACTATTCATCCTTTTGATCTTCAATGGAGAGCTCAACTTCAGGGGCATACTCTTCATCTATCATAATATCATTAGTTTTGTCCTCTTTGTTAATGTGTTTTCCATTAGCATTTTTTCCAATAGATGAGCCAACCTATGACCTTGTGGGCTATTCCCTTGTTTCCCTTGTTTTTTTTTTGTATTAAAATTTTCATCTTTCTTTGACGAGTATCTTGCAAGTCAACATTAATACTCCTACATTTAGATAATTTATTTTTAGACTTCCTAGATATGGAAGGCCCTTGTATCTAAGTTAGAAATTTTATTCATCTATAGTGACATTCAATAGGGTGACTTCTATGATTTATTCCTTAGCCAAACATTTTGTATCTTTACCTTTCTTTTTTCCTATGATATTTTTCCTTTCTATAGAATGGGGCTTACTATGAATTAGTTCAATTCTAACTGAGCTAGAATGGGTATTGCAGTTTCTTCTAGGATTCCCCAAATGAGTGAGTAACATTCTATGCTAAGGGGATAAGTCATGAAAATGATAATAAAGAGAAAAAAAATCTATCCCTGATGTAAGTGAGGGGAATAACCCTTATCGATACTACCATATAGAGAAGAAAAAATGTAGGGAAAATTATTTTTTTGTTGTACCTAATGTGATTGAAAATAGGAAAGTAGTAATTGTGTAAATTGGTGTACATGTCCTCTCATGTGAAATATATCACAACATAGAAATTAAATATATCATAAGGTGGTGGGAGAATAGAGTGATCATATTCATTTTGAATTATCAATCAACCTTCTCCTTTCTCAAAGAATTTCATAATAAAATATATGTAATCTCCTAAGCTCTTATCTACCATATCGAGCCCCTCACATTTAAGTCTATTTTCCTTGACAATCAGCTCTAAGGTGGTGTTAAAATGACTCTACCTATAGAGGTCTCCCGTTTCTACCATGAGTTGCAAAACTTGATGGAAAAGGAGTAATTGTATCATTTCATTGAGTGAGAGAATATAGACATACCTTCCTTCTCAAATAAACTCCTGTTATCCTCATTTGTCTTTGGGTCATTATAGTTCCTTGGAAAAAACTACTTCAAATCCCCTCATTTTACCCTTATTCACTCTCCAAACCTTGAAGAAGTTGTAGAACGTGACATGGTTATGATTGCAAAGGAGAATAAAAATGGTGTTGTCTCCAAATTTGGAGATGATAAATCTGAAAAATTAAATGATGGGGTAAATATTCGCATTATTGAAAATCACATTCTCACATGCGAAAGGACTCATTAATAACTTTACCACCTTCACACCATAAATTTGAATTATGTCATTTTTTTGGCAAGTTTAAAAGGGATATATGGAAATTATGGGCATTTTATCACCAAGCTTTCCATTATGAGTTGTACCCACAAGTCTGTCACCATCACGTGAGTGAAAAAATCCTTGAAAAAAACTCAACAAGCCACCTCACCCAAAACATTCACATCATCCAAAAATACCTCTTTATCACTTTAGAATTAAAATTTAAATCACACTCAACCTCAAGCAATATATCTTTAAAGATATCTTTTGGCATTTTTGTAGGCCTGAAATCTTTCATTAGTATTAACATCTTTTAACTTAGGAGAGAATTGAGTATACTTCAAATATACCCAATCATCAAACCTTAGGTCAATTTTTTCTATTTCATCCAGTGGACTATTACTTTTTCTATAAATGTGACACACTTATCAAGGAAACTGTGAAATTTATCCTTAATGTCATTCAATATTTTCAATGGGAACTTAGCTTCTCTATTGAGAATATTGACAAATAATTGAGAATCTCATTTCAGAATATCTTTTTAGAATTTGAGCTCACTGAGTCTCTTTAAACCTTTCAAAGAAGCATAAGCCTTAGCTATATTGTCGGAGCCAAGCCTAATATTATTGGCATATCCTTCAATTAAATTTACATTGTTGTAGCTGTTCACTTCTCTATCTCTGGATATACTTGTAGTCCTTTAGAGAAACCATCAAATTTACATTTAGTCCATCCTTTCTCAGTGAGTTTCCATTTACTAACAGTTTTTAGTAGAATTTTAGTCCAATCAATCTTCATGAGATATCAATTGATTGCCCACATTTGTTTAACCCTAAGTTCATGATAGTTCAAAAAAGTTTTAGAGTATAATGGGTAACATACTTTACATTTTATGTGATTTTCTATTTGGTTGCTAGAAATAGCTCCGCACTAGTCCTAGAATGAACCTTGATGATCCTATTTCTCCTTTCTTTCTAAAGGGTCTAGGAGATAAAATATGAAATTTATTTCTAAATTTCCTTAATAATAGAATACTTGAAGGTTAAAAGATTCTAGATATTTAAAAATATCCTAATATTATCTGTGAGAATCTAGTTTACCGATAAGGAAGAGAAAACTACTGACCAAATATCCCAAGCATAAGAACAATTGAAAATGATGTGATCAACACTTTATGAATATTCATAGCATAAAGAACATATGCTAACAAGCATAAACCCTATTTTATTAAGGTTATAAATGGGGAGGGTATTATTATGAGGACTAATCCACAAAAAAACAATTTATATTGGGATTAGCTTGATTGTTTACACTTGGTTCTAATAAAATGACTCTTGAATATGGTCTACATTGAATAGTAAGAAGATATAACACAAAAAACACCCGATGGATAATGTTTTTAGATCCACTTATCCTCCCTATTCATAGAGAAGAGGCCAAAATAAGCAAGGGTGTGCTATAAAAGGGTAATTTTATCACCCTTTCTACATAAATCAATATCTCTAATACCCCCAACTTCATATATTTGCAATTTGATGTTTTCCCAGATTGGCTATTTTTTGTTCTTGTACACATTATTATTGATAAAGATGTAATTTTTTGAATCAAATTCTCTTTGGTTGAGTTTAATTTATTAGTAGCTAAGAGAGTTCCATCCTTATGCTAAACATCATCGTAGAATCTAGTTTTTAACCATCTCCAACAAATTCTTTTCTCACATTTATATGGTATTTTTTATTTGTAGTAGAATTTTGAAAATAGAAGACCCTGGGGTGTAGACTAGTTAGTAAATCCATTGAAATAAAAAAAATAATCAATGCAAGTTCAAACCTCATCTAGGAAAAAGATTTTTTTTACCCAACTATGCCTAGAGTGGGTCCATTATCGGTTATTGTTTTTCCTAGAGTATTAGACTTGTCTTACCTAGACTGACATGGCAACAAGATCATAGGATAAGTCACGAGGACACCTCTGAGATAATGAAAACCAATTCCAAATAGAAGATTAACTTGGAATAATTGAATCATCTATAAATTAGCAAGAAGTCTCATTATTCAAGGTATTTATCTCTTATAATGTTGACCCTATCCTTAACACCTTCAATTATCTGTGAACCTAATTTAGCAAGAAGAGCCTTAAATTGACAGTTTTATTTTCATGATCCTTAGACCCCCTAATTATTTCCTCCACAAAACTTATCCCAACTAACAAGAGTAATTTTGAACTTTTCTTCAGATCCCATCCATAAAAAACTCCTTTATTTTATCTCAATCTTTTTAGCAATGTTGGATTGGATTTTTAAAAGGGAAAGATAATAAACTGGAATTTCCTAAAGAGAAGCATTGAGGAGTTTCACTTTTCTAGTTTGACATATGATTTTCCTTTCAAGCCTACAACTATTTTATAAAAGTGTTCAATATGTTTATTCTAGTAAATCTTGTTAGGAAAGATGGTAATTAGAAGAATTCATAGGTAAGAATGAGGTAGAGTAATAGACCAACATTCTAATATATTAGTTAGTTTAGCTTGAAGAGATGGTACAACATCGAAGAAAATGATTTTACATTTGTGATAGTTTACATGTTGACCTAAGATCAAAGCACAACTAGTCAAGTTTTCTTTTTAGTGTTTAGCTTCATCAATAGAGGCTTCCCCAAAAATTATGGTATCGTCTACAAATTACTTATTTCCAAATTTCCTCCCCAATTAGAAATTTCCAATTATTTATTTTGAGGTTAAATGATAATCCTCAAGTCTTTTCTCAAGTTGATCTGAATTTTTTGTCACATTTTGAACACCTGTCAGAATATGACAAGCCATATGCAACTCCATTTAAAGTCATAGTCATGTCATATAGCTTGTTAAAATGAAGAGTTAAGGTGAGTGAAAAATTTATCTTTGGTTTCAGAGGTAGCAATTTTTTGACGTGGTTGCATTACTTATTCACTATATGAAGCATAAACATAAACCATTCAAAGGGGACAAAATGTTGACATTTTCTACATAGTTCCAGGCTAGGCATCAGATCCCGAAGTGAGTTCTAGAAGTTTATTCCGAACCCGATGGTGGAACTAGAGAACATTGAAGGGAAAATATTTCAAAGGCTTCAATACATTGAAAAAGATGAAGGAAGAGATAAATTTTGGTTCTAACACTCTCATCGGAACTTTCTACTCGAAATAAAACTTTGAGAAAATTAAAAAGGTAAGGCCAAAGTTAGTGAAAATTTCATTGCAACATCATGTCTTGTGCTATTGTTCATGTTTCCCTTTCTCTCTTAATCTTAGATTACATCTGTATCATGGTGATGTGTAGATGTTAAATTGCCTTTTTTTCTTTCTAGTTAAAAGCATACACTGAAAATACAAATTATATCATGATGTTCTCTCCAACAATTGGTTCTTGTTAGTCCTTCTTCCAGGGAATTCTGGGTTATTTTATGTACTTTCTTTTAAGGACCAACCTATTAACCAAGAGATTTTTGGCGACTCTGCTGGGTAGAAGAATCAAAGTCTTGGTGCTTTCATTTTCCTCTGAAATCTAAAGGTTCCTTCCCTAGAACAAAGGTTGGAAAATCTATTTTTTGAATCTTCAATCATGTCTTGGCTCCAACAAATACAATCCTATACCACTTCAATGATTGATGATGATGACAGTGATGATGTTGAAAGAAATTCATCCTGTGACACAGTTAGGAATAATCTAGTAGGTGGAGATTTGTTGAAGAGATTATATAGTGGCATTTAGTTCCAGTCACATGAAGTTCATCCTTCTTTGCTGCAAGTTTTCCAAGGTATTGAACAAAAGATAGGTGATGAGAATCTCTTTCTTTCTCAAAATCTAAACGTTCCCAAAGAAGATGGATCTGCATATGTAGGTGGCCTAATATCGAGTAAAAGAGAAGTTGAAAAATATTAAACTAGCATAGATAGTCAAGTGGTAGATAAAATATATGATGGCGAGGTTGTTGAGAGCTTGTCTCATATGCAATCAAACGTATAGGAATTCACCTGCAAAAATGAAGAATATCAAGAAAGCTTCTTTCAAGAGGAGAGTCCTTTCTTGGAATGTATGCAAGCATTCACAAAATAGAAATCATCCTCGTCTTATAATAAAACCACAAAAAGATACAAGTAGAACGTTCTAATGTTATTTTCATTCCAAACTGGTTCAAATGACTAATTATGTGGACGTATCTCTCTTTCACCTCTCATGTTCAAAGAGGGATAATACAATGATCTTAAACCTATGGTCATTGATTTCTATTGTGAAGAACATACTGGTGAGCACAAGGAGGAGCAATTCAAAGAGCCTCAAGAAAACCACGACAATCTCATATTAGAATTGCCTAATCATTTGTAGCCAGAAGCTTTAGCCCAGATTAAGCCAAATTTTCTCATCAGAATCATCATGGAGGAAGAAGTTAATGAAGAATTTATACAGTAAGAATGTATGGAAAGTCACGAGGAAATTTGTGGACACAGTTTGTACATAGAAAAGGTAAATGATAATATACTTCTGGAATATCCTTACTTTGAAAACAAGGATATGAAAGTTTTGTCTTTCCTTCCTGACATTGATCAAGAGTTGTCTTTTGAAGAAAATAATATTGTGATCCTAGATGCGTTGAAAGTTTCAATCATGGAAAAAATTAATATTGGTCATTATCGTGGTATATATAAGGGGTGTCCCATTCTAGACTTAATTCACTCTTCTAACAAGTGTGTAAATGACGATGCAAATTATTTTTAGCCTATGTAGTGTGATATAGAAAACAAATTTCTACCTCCAAAAGTGTGTGACGTGAAATGGCTTTTCGATTGTTACTTTTTGTGTTGTGGTCTATTCATTTTAGTGAGTCTTTATCTGGTCTGTATTCCATTTTTATGCTTTCTGCTACTTCATGGGTATGCATTCCTCTCTCATAGTGAAACCTTCTTCTCCCATCCTATTAATGGGTTTGCATGAGTATCTTTGGGTTTAATTCTAGGGGTAGGGCCTCCCTACCATGTATATATTTTTAAATAGGTTTTTGGTGTATTGTAGGCTTAGGTGGTTTGCGTGTGCTCATTTTTATTTTCTTGTGTCTAGTTCCCCTTTGCCCCTGTATAAAGAAGCACCCTATATTATTTTTGTTCTTTCTGACTCTTTTGTCTAATGAATAAAACAATGATCATAACCAAAGATTCTAGGTTCCTTGAATTGTCCTTTGCAGTCCATGACCCCAGGTAGAGAAAATTGTTGCTGAATTTCCTCCCCCATTAAAAATGTGTTGATTCCTTTTATTGAGCTTAAATTATAATGTTTAATTCTTTTCTCAAGTTGGTCAAAATTTTCAGTCACTTTGTGAAAGTATGTTGAAATATGAAAATCCACGTGGAAATCCATTTAAAGTCATGATCATTTTATATATCTTTGTTAAAATGATGATTAAAGGTGAGTGAAAAAAGTAAATCACATTCCAAAGGTAGTGAGGTTTTGAGCTAGTTGCATTACTTATTTGCTATACGAATCATAAACAAAAACCATTTAAAAGATACAAAATGTCGGCATTTTCTACATAGTTCCAAGCTAGGTTTCAGAGCCTGAAGTGAGTTATGGACGTGTAGTTAGAACTTGATGTGGTAGGTGGAACTAGTGAACATTGAAGGGAAAATATTTCAAAAGTTGAAACACTTCCAGTAAGATGAAGGAAGAGATAAATTTTAGTTCTAGAAACTCTCATAGGAACCACCAAGGCTCGAGATGGAACTTTGAGAAAACTAAAAGGGTAAGGTCAAAGTCAGTGAAAATTTCATTGGCACATCACATCAGTTCCAAAGAAGTTTGTGGGGCCTGATAAGTAAAGTGGAATTTGAGGAAATGCATAAAGTGAAAGTTTCTAAATTGTTGGCATGACTTCTCAATTCTAGAATAGTCAATCGATCCTAACAAAGGTTCCAAAACCATGATCAAAACCCGATATTCCAAGTGACACTGGAGCTCGCATATGGATGAGGTAGTTGCTATAATAGATATGAAATACAATGATGAGAATTTATCAATGTTTGTCTCATAAAACATGCTAAAATGAGGTTATATAAGTGTTTTCACAGAGTGACAAATGATTTGGAACTATTTTTTTCCCAGTCGGACGCTTCATCTAGAACTTAAATCATGGTACAGTATAAGGTGAAAGTGAAAATATGATGGCATTATCAAGTGTTTCCAAAGTTGGCATCGAAATCAGATGGAACAATCAGGATCACATTGATAAATTCATTTTCAATGTGACATTCATCCTATTTTTCCAATGAATAGTCATTAATGGAATTGTAGTAGTTATGGGAAGAGCTCTAGGGTCTTATCAATATGATCATCTACATCGATAAGTTTTTTTATATAACCACATTTCAATCTTGGCAAAAATGTTATCAGAGGAGATTAAGTGATGGGTGATGTGTAGAAACTATCTTGGTGAAAACAAAACTTCATTGATGGGTCATTGAGTAAATTATGGGGAATATCAGTTGGACTCGTATTGAATGTTGATTTCGGAAGTCCAAAAAGACACATTGGACAATGAAGATGGGATTATAGGAAATGGAAGGCCTCGATGATCAGACTTGCAAGAATCAGGAATAGGAGAAGAAACTAAAATATCTTTTGGTAAAATCTATAAATATTTACCCACTAGGGTAACCTAGTTTACTGATGCATAGACGTTACACGGAAATACAAATACATAAGATAGATCAAATACAAATACATAAGATAGATCAGAGAATACCATAATCTTTATTAATCATTCATAACTTCAGTACCTTTACAATAGTCACTCTCCTATATCCTTTCCGAAGAGAAAGTACATTGCTTATATAAACCCGAAGGGGTGTGACAAACCATCACCACCGATTCCCAACTGCCATCCGGTAGTAACTAAGTACTGTCGGCTACACATAATACAACTAACACAACATAAAGTAAGTACTACGACTAACAAAGACATATGAAATGTCCACATTATGATCCCCCTTATCTTTTGAGGCATGAGTGAGACTCGATCAAAGTATAGTGCATTTTGATTTTAATTTTGTCTAGAAGAGGCTATTTTCTTGTTTCAAACATGATTTTTGTACAGGGTTTGAAAGGTCCTTGACACTTTTTATTTTGCATTTAAAGAAAGGAAGGAATATATATATATTAAATATTTTAGTTTAAATGTGTTCTTTCTGATTGTAGTTAATCTTTGAGTTATCACAATTGTTCTTTAATACTTGTCAAATTTAATTATGTATATATTGTCCCAAAATATTTGAGTTTTGGTTATTCATATATCTGAAAGGGGAAATACCAAATGTTCCTTTTGTCTGTGTCTAGTCGGGGCTGAGTAAATAGTATTTTTTCTATTGTTTTTATTTCCCTTTCTCTCTAAATCTTAGATCACATCTATATCATGGTAATGTGTATATGTTATCTTTCCTTTTCCCCTTTCTTAATAAAAGAATACCCAAAACATCAAAATTATATCATATGAGGGAGTTGTTCCTCTCAAATTCAAAGGATGATCATCAATCCAATGACGATCTCTCCAAATGTTGGTGCTTATTAGTCCTTATTCTTTGGCTTTCTAGGTCATTTTCTATAGTTTTTTTGAAGGATTGGCCTATTAACCAACATTGTTGATGGGAAAGCAAAGACAACAAGGAGGTTGTGTTGAATCCTTTAAGAAGTATTAAATCAATATATTTTTAATTATTTCTACCAAGCACCTCAACTATAGTAATGAACTAGTATGGGGATAAGGGGTCTGAATGTCTTATCCCTTGGCCCTAAGAAAATTCAACTTGAGGGGAGCCATTAACAATCATAGAGAAAGAAGTGGAGGTGATACATTAAATAATCACAATTATATTGACCCTTACAGTCATACTTCTTAAAACTTCAATAAAGAAATGCCAAGAAACCATGTCACAGGAATTTTTATATGTCTTCTTTATCATCATTCTTGCATTCTTACTTGATTAAATATATAATGAATTAACTCATGAGTCATAGTAGAAGCATCTACAGTGATCCTACCCTTAAAAATTGCTTTCTGATTATGAGAGATCATCTTATAAAGCATAATTTAAAGTCTATTCACTACTAGTTTGGAGATGATTTTATAGAGAGTTTTGAATAGACTGATGAGCCTAAAATCATTCATTTAAGTAGCATTTTTAGGTTTTTGGATTAAAGCTATCAAATTTAAATCCACCTATTTTATCAGCTTACTCATGCTAAAGAAGTCCTAGACAAAATTAAACACGTTATGGGAAACAAGATCCCCAAAAAATTAGAAAAATCCAGGAGGGAAACCATCAGGTCTTGGGGCTTTGCAGGAACCAAAGGAGAACATAGCTTTTATTACCTCTAGTAAGGAGATAGTCTTAGTAAAAATTTTCAAATCTTTCTCATTTATCACCTCTGGTATTACCTTTAACATCCCTTGGGGTCTGACTTACATCATTAGGATTATTTTTTGGAAATTAGCAAAAAAGGAGACAAAAATATCCGTGGTCTCATCTACTTCCCTATAAAACAACCCATCTTCCTTTTAGAGTCTTCAAATTTTATTCCTAATTCTATTTTTCATGGTACATTTGTGAGATAATTTTGTATTCCTATCTTATTTATTCATCCATTGAACCCTAGATTTCTATTTCAATAAATCTCCTCCTCTAAGTTGCAAAGATTTACCCATCGAGCCTTTGAAGTATTTCTCCTCTAATAACATAACCAAACAATTATGGCCTCCTTCTATTTTTACTTTTATATGGACATGAGTTTATTTAAAAGAGACCTTTTTCCTATGAAATATATTTCTTAATGATATTTTTTTCTATCCTTTCACCTCTTCGTTAACAATCTTTAATTTTTGCACCACTTGTTACATAGGGGTACCAACAAAGAGATTTTTCCTCTAATTCTCAAAAAAAAAATCTGAAATTGGGATGGTGAATCCACATTTTTTTATATCGTAGAGTGTATGGACCTTTATGAACATCCTCCTCCTAGTTTATGAGAAGAGCATTGTGGTAAATTCCAATCCTAGAGAAAGGAGCTAGAAAATGATTAGATAGAATATCTCAATTATTATAAATAAGAAATGTTTCTAGTATAACTTGGATTAGGTGATTCATTTTCCTCATATTAGACCAGGTGAAGAGGGATCCTTGCAACTCAATTTCCATTAGACCAATAAATGAAGTAAAATCAGCCAAGCCTACCATATGCTATCAGAGAAATCTTCAAAACTGCCTTGCATTTTTGAGGGGAACAATAGGGAATTAAAATCCCCCAGCATCCATAGATCATCAAAATAGTTTGAAATAATGGAGGAAAGATAATTTCATAAAGAATATCTAGGATGTCTTGTGTTAAAGGCATAAATATAAAGAAGATTCGACTCTTGATTAAATATTAGATGGTACATCTTAATAATAAAACTATTTCTTGAGGCATGGAATTTTGTTCCTAAAATGCTAGCCAAATTTCATAAGATAGCTAATCCTCCAAAATCTCCTTTCATATCAATAACACAAAAATGAGTAGAAGGCCAAATTATTTGAACAAAAAATTAATAAAATTTCTTCTTACATTTTTTTTCTTGAATAAGTAGGATGTCCACTTTTTGCTCCATTAGGGTGCATCTTAGAATGCGTTGTTTAACTGGACTATTCAAGCCCTAATATTTTATTACAAAATATTTACATAAAGAGTAGAGAGAGAAAAATCTAACCTTGAGCTAACAATGTAGCCTCACCCCTTATGAAGGCCACTAATCTAACTTATTTCCTTTTCTTCTTTGGATTTAAGAGATCATCCAAAGCTTTATGCTTCCTACTTTCTATTTCCTTAGCCACATATATATTCCTAGTTTCTCTTTGTTTTATTAAATGTAGTTTTCCATGTCCTCCTATGGTCTTTCTTTTTCTTCTTAATTATACTACCAACTTAGGTCTACTCCATCTTAGGATCCTCTTCATATAATATTTTCTTTGGGTCATATTTATGTGTCTAGAGTAGAGGATACACCCAATAAGGTCAGATTGTCCTTACAAAATTTAAGAAATAGCTCCCCATTAGATTGATCCTTAACCAAGAGTCAGCAAGGGTAGAAAGGTGGCTCTTATTTTCTTTATTCCCATTTGATAGATCAACTTCTTGAGTAGGGGGGTCAATATTTTGAATAAAATCTTTATCACATTCAATACCCTTTTTCTAAGTCTCCTTCGGACTATGGGTAGAGATCAAATATATATCCTTAAAAATTTTGTTTACTTCATAATATTCTTGGAAATCCTCTCTTTCCTTGCATTTTTATTTTGGAGGTCTATAAAACATCAAATCAACCACAAATTCATTTTGTTTCGAAAAAGACGATATTGCAACATTGTTTAAAGGTATCACATCATTATCCTTTCCCTAATAATTTTGGATTAATTCCTCTTTAAGGTGCAACCACATGTAAGATAGAAGAAATCTGATGGTTACCCTCATTAGTCCCAACTATTAGTTTAGTCTATTCCACCACATTCTTAAGAGCTTAGGGCTTTTGTCAGGACTTTATTTTGTCATTAATTTCTCAAATGACGATACTTCTTACACAATTAACAATAGGCCCTATAATTTTTATATTCGATGGGACATTGCAAAGAGCCAAACTTAGAATATAGTATAATAAACGTAAGAAATATTGAGTTAAATGCCACATTAACACCATTCCTACCAAAAATCTGGCTTGAATCTTGTTGTGTAACTATGTCAATTGAAAGAATTTTTCTAAAGGATTTAGAAATCCCTATGTAAACCACTAGCTTCGAAAATTCTAAAGGAAGCCAAAGGAGATGGATGCAAGGAGGGGCTATAAATCAAAGATCTTTAGAAAGGTTAAACCCTAGTCTTCACTTACAAAGAGACAAAAAATTGAAAGTTATTGTCATAGGTCCAAGGACCCCCAGGAAGAATCTTAATAATGTCCTCATAATTAACAAATAAAAATAAAAAAACCATAAGCAATGGAATAATTTTGATAATTCCCTTTGATTTCTAATGATCATCAACCCCCTTTCTGACATGGTCAATATTAGGTTTATAGGTATGAAACATACCAACTAAGGATATTCTTAACTCGATGATAGATTAGTTGAAAATATCATTGTTTAAATCCACCTAAATTCCATTCAGCTTGCATGAAACATCTAAAACCCTTGATTAAATCCCATGATCCATATGAATAGATCTTTCGCCCAACATTTGTCCACAAAAGTAGTAGGTCCAGAAAAAGATCCTCACTCGTATAATGGAGAAACATAGGAAAGGTTAGTATATCTATGATGAGGCCCATAAGAAATGATCCTTTTAAAGGAACTTTTTATAGGGAAGCCTATAAGAGGCCCACACCTTCCCTCCATGTTGGGAACCTGCAGAAAAATAACACTGGACAACAAGTATTGAATCCTAAACCTTACCAAAGTAGAACAATAGAAGAACATGTATGGATTTTAATTATTGTCTTGTATGTAAATGATTTAGTTTTTACTATGGATGATGATTTCTTCATTTATTATTTTAACGAGGCCATGAAAAGACATATAAAAATGATTTTGTTTGACATTGATTATTTCCAATGAGACATCCCCCATAGCAATGTTGTCTCCACCATAAACTTTAGTAGTTTATTTGTATCCAAATTTTAGGTAATTTAATTCATATACACTTGTGTTTGTTCCTATAGAAGGAAAAATAATTCATCACATTTCACTTAAAATGTAACTTCAACAATGTTGGTCTATTTTTCTAGCAATTATTTATTTATATCTACTTCTCTGATTGGAAAAAAATGACAACACCAATTTTTATGTTGATGAAGGTTTCTACTTAAATGTTTATGGCATTGCTACTGGTATGGATGGGGTCTTGTTCAATAGCCCTACTACTACTTCCAATCAATTAATATCCTCTTCTCTAATGTACAAAGCCATAACAATGTTCATACAATTTTTTAGTTGTGTTCTTGGTTTGGCGATTTGATCTTATAATTTGATGCTTTCATTTGACACTTACCACATGTTATTTTAAGTTTTTTTGTATCATTTAATGTTAGGTTTTCTAAGAGGGGACCACTTTTATAAGTCATTATAAAACCTTATTGATCTCATTCTCTGCATTTTAAAGTTCTAAATTATTGTTTTAAAAGTTTTCCATACTTCTCACAAAATCATCACAAATCAATGTGCCTGACTACACATTAATGAAACCCTTTTATATCTCAAGAATTCTAATTTTCATGATTTTAAAAACATCTTATGCGTTTTTTGACCAAATTAATTTCTTTTTTTTTTTCTATAAAAACTCATCACTATAAGGTAGTATTTGGCCAAGTCATATCCTAAAAATCCATAAATGAATTATCATCT
Organism: Thuja plicata; assembly: GCA_018584345.1. Classification (NCBI taxonomy): domain Eukaryota; kingdom Viridiplantae; phylum Streptophyta; class Pinopsida; order Cupressales; family Cupressaceae; genus Thuja; species Thuja plicata. The sequence continues at coordinate 71,981 of MU226921.1, read as the reverse complement.
AACAAAAATATTTCTTTCTAGAAATTTTTTATTTTAGTTGTCGTATTATAGATCTAAAAATGTGTTCATGAAGCACCTCAAAATATGAAGGTCCCCTTACCCACAATTGAATATTTCAATGATTCCACATAACATTATCCCCAATCTAGACAATTTTATAACTTTATCAAGTAGGAATTTCATCATTCTCTCAAAAAAAATTTATCATATCACATTAGTTCTAATTATCAATCCATTTATACTTCCAAATATTTCATTTCCTCTTGAGAAAATTAATCCCATAACTTAGTGTTGAAGAGGCCACGTAATTGAGAGGGGGTGAATATGTTATTCCCACACAACTTATAAAACTTTTCCTCCATCAGTCAACTTACAAACAATAATATTAACAACTTTAGATCTATCAGTTAAGCACATCAAATACCCACATAAATGTAAGCACTAAGAACATAGAAACACCGACACAGAGAACACAAGGATTTTACGTGGAAATCCAAATTGAGAAAAACCATGGAGAAGATAATTCTCATGAAATGTAAAATAGATGTTAAGGTGACTTTAATATGGTGATTTTTACAAGGGCTCACTTTCAGATGTGTGAAAAGACTCACTTATGATATACAGAGGCTCGTTGTCGATACACAAAGGCTCACTATTGATACAAAAAGGCTCACTACCTATACACAAAGGTAGATATCAGAATAGAATCATGAACTATAAAAATTGCATCTAAACATGCACAATTAGTTTCATGGTAAATATCTATCACCACAACAACCAGTAGATCACCAAATAATTGCTCTATTGCTTTCGGTATGCAAGCAATGGTAGGATCTTCAGTCTATCACAATGGAATCCACTGCTCACATACATTGTTGTCGAAATATTTCTCAACCAAAATTACTAAATTGATTCTACTTAAACTCAGCACTCAGATACAAAGAAATTATTCTTTATTTATATCAGTATTTGATCTTATATAGTTAGATTTACACCAAGCATGTAACAACACCAATGAAACAAATATTACATTTAAATTTAATGCAAAGTATTGATGTTAAATCTAGGACATAGATAAGAACACATTACAATATAACCCACAGATAGGTTGGGCTTAAGGTATTAGAATTCATTTTTCCAAATCCATTTGAATACCACAAGCAAGTCCTAAAGATGAAAACATAAAGTAGTCATTACCACCAAAAGAAAGATGTACATAGTACATTGTAGCTGAAGCACCAAAACTATATGATGAACTACACAACAGTAATAACCAGAAACTAAAAGGAATATCCAAATACTGAAACCATAGAAGAGTATTGATGAATATGAAGCATTGATAGGGTACTATATGCATGTCCCTGAAGTACTACTAAACATATGAAATGATCAACCAAAATTCATGTTCACGTACTGATGAAGAATAGGATATACCACATACTACAAACAACCAATCAATACTGCCAAAGTGTCAGTGTGGAGGTTTTGACATAAATGAAAATCAATGCTAGTAACTATACTAACAATACCCCCTTTGTAATTGATTGAAAAACTTAAAAAACTTCTTCAGATTGATAGCACTTAATGTGCAATCAAAAATACTTCCCCTAAGTAAATGTAACCTGACTTCTCTCCCCCTTTTTTCCACCATGAAAAAGGGCCAAAAAAAAGGATATATGATAGATATTTAAACTAGCACAATAGATTTTACTAAAAATGGCTTCAAGTACCTTTCCTTCAAAACAAGAAATTATTTCTTCCATTTGGAAACAACTGCCTCCATGTGGGAACACAAGCTGTCACATTCGACCAGTTTCTCAAATGATGCCAATAACATGCTCCATTCTAACTTCAATCATGTCCTTCACAAGCTAAAATTTATTGATCAGGTATTCTCTCTATTGGTGCAGGAGCACCTAGGCTAGCCTCCATGGTTAGTAAGTTTTGAGCTTGTACTTGACTCTAGCCAAGTCAAGAATTTGGTTTAGGTTGTTTTAGGACCTTAGAAGGTCTCTCAAAATGTAGGCTAAGTGAATTATTCATTACGACTAAGGTCACATCAATAGCCATTGTTTGTTGTTATTTCAATTTCTTAGGCTTAGGTGTTAGTTGATGGATTGGAGTCTTGAATGTGTCCTAATCTCTTAATTGAGGACATAGAGATGTCATAGGGTCTTTAATGATATTGGATCCTTGAAATAGTGAGGATAGAGGTCCCAAAATGTAGGAAGGAGGCATATTTGAAAAGATGCCAAAATTTGTTATTTTGTTGTCATGACAACATTTGCAATAATTGCAAATGTTGCATGCAATGTTGTTGCATCGGATTCCCCTTGAATCTAGGAGTGGGAATGAACCAAAAATGTCCTACAATGGTGGAAATAGGAATCTAGTGTATGAGAGACTCAAATCAAGAGATGATGGATTGATTTTAAGAGGAAGAAAGTGAATACAGTCTACAATTTTTGTGTTTTCCAGAATTCCCGAGCATTTTCCTTATGACAGTCATATTTGGTTGATTGAAATCTGGAATCTAACACTTGTTTAGTGTTCTTAGGAGTGTTTGGAATGTTTCTTATTCGGTAACCAAGTTGTTTTGAGTAGTGCTAAGTGCTGGTTTGTGGTGTTTTAGTTCAGGGAGTCCATTATTAGCTTGTTTTGAGTAGTTTAGAGAGTCATGGCTCCCCCATGAAATCTAACCATGGATAATAATCCATAGTAGATGGAAATGGTAGAGGAGTCATTAGTGTATATATTTTTAGGAGTTAGGAGTCTGGAAAGTATGAGGAGTTATTTTATATGCTAGACCCTATGCGAGTTTGTGAAGCCCGGTTAGAGGTCTAGAGGTAGAAAAAGTGATGAAACATTGCATGGAGGTATGGATTTTTAAGAGGGAAGGAGTTTTTAATGAATTAAAACATCATATCTACCCATTTTGGGTAGATATAATTCCTACCAATCATTTAGGGTTTGGTTTGAGCAAGTTTTTTATCAAAATCATAGTTCACTCCTAGAAATTAGGCTTATTAGGTCTCTTGTCCTTGGTTGTAGGAAACCCCTGTACGGTCACATTCAGACCAAAAGTTATTATGAAAGATTTAAAACGTCCAAAAGGGTATCTGAATCAAGTCTCATATTTTCAAGTTGTTTGGAAAAATTTTGCGAAAAATGGGAAAAGGTGACTGGTAAAGGCTACAAGGGAAGGCCTAAATTTAAGGGCTCCAAAGTGTGAAAAGTGGAACCCGACAGAAATATGTTTGAAGATCCTTCAAAAATGTAGCAAATGAGTGGTTTTATGCATTTTTACATGTGGATGGCCACCCCTACAATGTTAGAGTATGTTTATGGAGATTTGGTACTTAGTCTTCTAAGTGAGAGTGGGAAAGTGAACTAAAATCAAGGTGTTGATCCTACAAGGTAGAGTTTTCAAGGTGTGACTCTAGTAACAGAGTTTGAATAGGTCTTAGTTAATGATCTAAACCTATTAGAAGATCCTATAGAGGAATAGGATACTAGGAGGCAAGAGAAGTCTCTTGGAGGGAGTGGAAACTAGCCTTGGAGTTATCTTACACCATCTAGCTTTGTTGCAACAACAATTTTGTTTGTAATTCACCTACACTTATCCTCATTTTTCCATATTTGTACTTAAATATGTGATATGTTTTCCCTAGCTCATTGATCTCTGTCTGAGTATTTTCACACCAAAATTTGTAGTTTTAAACCGCAAAAGGCCACCAAAGATAGTACCAGCAGGTGTTTTTGATTTGTTCCATGCAAGATTTTGTTTTACTGATAAGCAACGATAGTCTTTCCACCACACTATCATACTTCTTCTGAATTTTATTTTTTATAATCCAGTAACCAACACTAAACTTCAACAAATTTTTCTCTATTAATTGTACTACCATCTCTCCATGAATAATACTGGATACACTCGATACCACAATTTTCTTATTGATCAGATGATTAATCAGCATCTTCATCACTAAGGTTTTGTTGACTAAAGAGAATTCAGTCCATAAACCACCAATTTTGTCAAAGTATCCCTTAAAACACATACTTTTAACAATGTCAAAATCAACAACATATGATTTTCTTGGAGAAACCACTATTTTCTCCACTTCTTCCTTGAAATATCTCTCTTCCTCTGAATCTTCCTCTTCACCAGCTTCTTCTTCTTCACTTTCTGAAAAAGTGACAGTTTCCTTTTATTTCTCACTTGTCTTTATCCTCTTTGGTCCACAAGATGAATAACTGATAACTTTTTTAGCTATTTTTGTCTCGAATATGGACCTCCTTCAATTTCCTTTCTTAGTAAGGAACAAAAAACCACCAATCCAAAGCTAATGAAGGGTCATGAAATATTCCTTGCAAGCGTCTACCTTATCATACAACCCTTCTAAGTACCTTTAAATCATCTTACTGACAAGGATACTAGTACCCCATATATTATTATCGTTGTCAGGAAAAAATCTCATGAAATAGAACATTAAGAACATAACCAATGAATCAAATTAGAAACTATAATTGCCTTCTACTGACATCTTCACATTCAACTTCAAATTTTCTAACAACATTATGCATAAATCTATTTACATATTCTCATTGACCATTTTACATGACATATATACAACCAAAAAATAAGTTGAACCATTGCGATTATGAAATTGAATCTTGTAAGACATGTCGTGAGTAACATACCTTATGATAGGATCTTCAATTGTAGAGATTTGAAAAGCACATAAATCCCTACCAATCACTAGAGGGACTTCTCCCTCTTCATATCTGATAGTTTTCTTTTCAGGTAGTTCCCCAATGTTTCAAGACCAGTAATTTCCTAAATTACTTCCTTCATCACATTGTAAGGTATATCCAATACTAAGGTTTCACCTTGAAAGTGACTCACCACAAATTGTACAAAGCCTATGTCATTGCACCACAAAAATTCTCCCCAAATGTCGAGCCCTAGATTTATGAATTTCTACATTCCATCTCCGGGAAAATTAAAGTCCAATTTATTTATATGACCATTATACAATTCTTTCAATTAAAACCCTTTCTCCATTCTTCTTTTTACACCACCACGAAAAATGGACTTAGGTGCCATTGATCTTCTTTTTTTGCTCTATAAATTCATAATTTTCCTGCTCGAGCTATAGTGCCAAATGATTTGAATGTTTAAACATTTTTTTATTTTGTGAACTATCATGATCAAGATTCCACTTGAATTAATTTATTATTGATGTAACCATTGTACTTCGCACATCAATAACTCAAAGTTGTCTTGTCATAATTTATGCCACTTCAAATAGATTGAAAACAACCTAGCCACAACTAGTACCTCATTGAAATAGGGAATGTGTAAACTTTGAATTGTCTAGTACTCCCCCTGAGCCAAATCTCTCAACTCAGTTTTCGGTAGGACAAGTACCATGATCTGGTACCACCGAAACATCTACACCATCATATTTCTTTCTCCATTCCATATTTTTCTTCTGAGATTCACTATATTCTATAGTATGGTTATCATATCTAGTATTTACCGGTCCACTACCTGATTTGCATGATTAAGCGTAGTGACCAATCTATCCAAATATGAAACAATACGGATTCCTTTTTCCATACTTCATCCATAGATGATTAAATTTGCATTGACTAGCATTATGACCAAAGTTATGACATAGATAACAATTTCCATGAAAAATATTGATCTTTGCATTCTCTTGATCTGAGACTTGACTCTTACACTAACTTGTTTTGGGACCAACCTTATGGTAGATAAAGCATTGAATTCTTTGTTTCTTTCTCATTCTACAATCAACTACATTATTACCATTTTTTTGTAAACATAACAACAACCATTAAAAATTAACTACTTTTGAGCATTTGGTTGTCTTACCATAGACCTATTTGTAGATGAAATCTTATTTTTGTCTTTATTTTTCATTCCAATCTTTGCATCATCCTCAATTATCTTTCCTTTACCTCTGTCATTCTTATTTGAGCATTCTCATTCTTTGTGACTTTTCTGCATGTCTAGTAAATTATGCATAATATTCCTTCTTTCACATGCCATAGTTTCTGTAATTTGCCTTTCGAATTCTATCTTTAACTTCTCAATTTTTTATAAGCTCTTTCTAATCAAATTCTCAATATTCTAATCAGTCTCTTTCTAGTCCTCATATGCCTTTTCAAGTTCAAATATTTTTATCCAGGTATTCATTGACTTTTAATTTGATCTAACTTCAATGAGGTATTCCTTCTAATCATTTTCCTCTGACTTTATCTCTAATTCCTAATGTGGATCTCTAGATAACTCTTTTGATTTGTTGAGCTTAGTCAACCCCCATTCTAGCTCTGTAATTTTATCCTTTGATTTCTTTAGTTCTCGAATGACCTCCTTATGGCTAGCTTTGAATTTCTTGATCTGATCTGTTAACTTATCAATGCAAGTATTTTCATCTTTAAACTTTTCCCTCAGCACCTCATTTTTTGATTTAGTACCTTCAATGTCAATCCACAATATTTTCTAATGTTCTTTAGTTAGAATCCTCCTTCCATATTTTCAAGTAACCAAGATCTCCCTAAAGCGGTTAAGCTCTATCTACAAGGGACTAGGCTCTAATACCAATTGTTGAATAGGCTGAATAACTAAGAGGAGTGTGAATGAGTTAATGCAACACAACTTATAAAACTTTTCCTTTGTTGGTCATTTCATAAACAACACTATTAAGAAATTTATATTTTTGGGTTAAGCACATAAAACATCAACATAAATGTAAGCATTAAGAACACAAAACATGGACATAGAGAACACCAGGACTTTACGTTGAAACTCAAATTGGCTAAAACTACGGAGAAGCGAATTCTCAGGAAATTTTTAACACATGTTAAGGGACACTGGTATGATTATTTTTACAACGGCTCAATAAAAGATGCACAAAGGCCCATTGTCGATACATAGAGGATCATTGTGAGTACATAAAGGCTCAATGTTGATACATAAAACCTCACTACCAATACACAAAGGTAGATATCATAATGGAATCATTAATTGTACAAATTGAATTTGAACATGCATGATCAGTTCCATAGTTAAGCTCTATCACCAAAGCCACCAATAGAAAACCAAAGGATTGATCGACTTCTTTCAGTATTCAAGAAGTGATAGGATCTTCAGTCTATCACAATGGATTCCACTGCTCACATACATTGTTACTAAAGAATTTCTCAACTATAATTACCACACCAATTCTACTCAAACTCCACACTTAGATACAAAGAAATTATTCTTTATTTATATCAATATTTAATCTTACATATGTCATCTTCACACCAAGTGTGTGATAACATTGATACAATAAATATTATAGTTACATTTAATACAAAGAATCAATCATAAATATAGGACATACATAGAACAGGTTACAATACAACCCACAGATAGGTCAAGCTTAAGGTAATCTAATTAATTTTACCTAAGACATCTGAATACCACAACCAAGTCCAAAAGATGAAAACATAAAGTAGTCTTTACCACTAGACAAAATATTTCCATAGTACATTATAGTCGTAGCATCAAAACAGTTGGATGAACTACAATATAGTAATCACCAGAAACTGATAGGAGTAGCCAAACATCAAAACCATACAAGACTACTAATGAATATGAATCACTCATAGGGTACTGTACCATTTTCCCTAAAGCACTACTAACCATAATAATTTCTCAACCAAAATTTATGTTCACATACCGATGAACAACAAGATATACCCCATACTGTCAACAACCAACTAATACCGTGAGAGTGTCGGTATAGAGGTTTTGACAACAATCACAATCAATGTCAGCAATAATAGTAACACTTAGTAATTCTATCCACCCTACTATATACTCTTTAATCATATTAATTTTTTCTTTGATGTATGCATCCTTTATTTTAGTTTTTTTTTTTTTCTTTTTTCTTTTTGTGACTTTAGTTTTTAAGTTCCTCCATCTTTTTCATCCTATATAATATAACTAATAAATCTTGTCTTAACTATAAGATTAATCTTAAACCTAATCTAGGCTTTAGTAAGTTGACCTTAAGATATTTTGATATAGAGAGAAAATTTAAAATCTTTTCTTTTCTTTTCTTGTAATAAATTATATTTCTCTTATAATGATCTCTCCTCGTCAAGTTTCATTTTCGTACCCATCCAACTTTAAAAAAAAATAATCAAATGTAGCATATGTTTCTTATTTCACTCATCCTACACAACCATAAAATATGTTCATTTTGATGATGATGAAGGTATCGTCAATCAAGATGATTATTAAATTGATCCCCTCAATGTCATCATGACTAACAATCTTCTTTAAGATTTTACCTGTATCTATGAATTTTTGCCAAGTCACGACCATTACAAGATATCCTACAATTGACAAGATAAATTCATTAGAGCTCCATCAAATCTTCCTCTACTTTCTAACTTGCATATCCCTCTTATATGACATATATAACATAATATTTTCCCTTAGTTATATCCTAGTGTACATATTCATGTACTCACCCCATCATTTCAACTGATAATCCAAATCCATTATTCCAGTATCCCATATTCCACCAATCCATAATCTCAACCATCATCTAACATTAATCCTCCATCTAAGCATAAACAATATAAATATTTCTCTCCAAAGCTCCTCTAAGAAACACTTATAAATGAACCCCCATAAAATATACATCATAAATTTGTAGAGACATGTAACCCTACTTAACCACCTAATTTCATAATCGGTGAGGCCATAATCCATCCCACATAGGTCATTACTATCTATAATCATAGCACCATTCAATCCATCAATGCCATACAACCCCCATTCCAATCACTTACTCGTAGCATTGTCCAACCTCAATCCCATGAACCACATAAATCTCTCATCCCTTCATGTTCACAAATTGATGATTCTATCATCAACTCCTCCACCACACACCATCTACACAAATCCAACTATATGAATACATTTCTCTGAACATATTAAAACATAACCCATCAAAAATAAAGTCCTAATTTTCCATCTAGTACCTCTCATAATCCCTTGTATCCTCCTACCACACCATGTAAACACTATCACCTTGTCCTATTGGTCCAATTACCTTCACTGTTGGTGGTTCTAGTATGCAAAAAAAAAACATATCTACCACCCTTCCTTCACCTAATATTGGACTCATATTTTGCTTCTAAAATAACCATCATAAATTAATAAATTGAATACTCAAGAACATGAACTTTCAAAGCTCAGTCATAGGTATGAGAAAGGTATATTGGAGCCCATCCATATCAAATAAAATGCACAATCATAAGGTCTTAGTTACATAACTCAAGGTTTACAATATAAAATATTTGGTAAAATATTTATATAACCTAAGATTGCTTGTTCTACGTGATATGATTATGGTGGCATTGTACATGTTGTCACTAGGTGCATGTAGATTAGTACTTGTAATTTAAATTATTTTGCACTATTTTATAAAAAATTAGACCATCATAATTGACATAAAATATTCACAAGCCTTAATAAGACTTTATTTTAACCATGTCTATAGTAGGGATTAAGATGTCAATTATTTGAAAAAAGTCATAAAAACATATTTTTCTTATTGAAAACCCCCTTATACATTTTTATGAGCTAACCAATTTGGTTGGTTGATATTGGAATGAGTACAAATCCCTTACAAGCAAAAAGAAATTTATAAATACAAATTAGATCAAATTTTCATAATTCTTAAGCTAACAAGGTCAAAGCATGTCTAAAGTTCATGATCAAACTTGATTTTTCATTAATATAGTGACCATGATTGGAAAATTGTATTCACTTATTAGACTGGAAAATGACTATAATAAAACCATGGTTTAAGAGTTCCACTAAAGGAATCTCCATTTTTTCCAATTTCTTTTGCTCGCAGCCAAAGTGTCTTCCACACATGCATGTTTTCTAAAAAAATTAATGATGCTTTTCTCATCTGTACAAGTTGAGATATATCATACATCTTGAATTTGAGATTTTTAATTTTAAAATTAGACCTTAATTATAGTATTGATAAAAATTCTTTTGTCACAAAAATTGCAACAATAATGGAGAGGTTTAGAATGAGTTTTGTGTGTATTGATGATTTTAGGCTTATATATTTGACACATTCAATTGGATGGGAATATTGTGTTCATCGCTATGAAAAACAAAGGGGACATGGACTAAGTGTTTTGCTTTCTATAATCCATCTCTTGAGTAGTAGTATATTGATGAGTTCCAACTTCAAATTAGTCTAGTTGCAGTGTTGTTCTCGCTATCAAGATTTAAACTCCTTAGAGATGCTATTAATAAATGTTTATCGTTTGTAACTTCACAAATTCAAAATCCCTAGTCAAAAATATTTACCCCTTATTAAAATAAATAAATTATATGAAATTAAATGAATTTAAAAAATAATAATAATTTTAATTTTGTCAAAATTTTAGAAAATAACTTCCATAATCATTTAGAAAATGGTTGAACGAGCAAGACATCAAGATCTTTTTTTAGAGATCGAACCTTGAAAGATAATTTTAAAATATAATTTTTGATCCATAGACTATGTGATGTTACAGGCAGCATTAAAATCAAGGAATCATTCATTCACTGTTGAAAAGTATCATTGCTTTCACACTAGGATTATCGTAGGCCGTGGAATGGCTGTCCTAACGTTTTCTAAGCTGACATTGGACGATTACAACTGAAGTCCCCTTCAATGTTTTCATCCGTTCTTTCGCACAGTAAACAGACGTGAAATGATTGATTGAAAACTAATGGTGATGGAATTGGAGACTCACACAAAACGTCCAAAATTAAGCATGGGTCCCCAGCACTGCACAATAATTACGATGAATAACATATGCTTTTGTAGGCAGCTACCCTGCAACGTTTTGTTTTTCTCAATAAGAACTTCAATGCTTAGTTTTTAATTAGGGATAAAAAACAAATTTAATAGATTGTAAAGTACAAAGAATTTCAGAAGGCGATGCTACAAAGTACAAATTATGTAGATGAGTCTATGGAATTTTTTATTTATTTTCAGGATAATCCATTTATTTCGTAAAAATAGAAAAAGTTTGAGGAAATGAGGAATTGTATGAAAGGAGGTTTGTACTCCAATTAGTTAGGATAAGATAGAATATAGGATTAGCGTCCATTCTAATATGTTCTTGGAGATGGAATATGTTTAGGAAGTATTGTAAGATATGTGGGACATTTTGAAATCCTAGAAGTTATCAATCCAATCACATACTAGATAGGTCTACTTCAAACTTTGTTTTGATGATATAACATGTTTCATATATCTTATTTGAAAATTATGTAAGAAATTATCAATCCAATCACATACTGGATAGCTCTACCTCTAGCTTTGTTTTCATGATATAACATGTTTCATATATCTTATCTGAAAAATTATGTAAGAAGTTATCAATCCAATCACATACACAATAGCTCTACCTCTAGCCTTATTTTCATGATATAACATGTTTCATATATCCTATCTAAACAATTATCTAAGAAGTTATCAATCCAATCACATACTCGATAGCTTTACCTCCAGCTTTGTTTTCATGATATAACATGTTTCATATATCCTATCTGAAAACTTATGTACAACACATTTGGACCATATGAATGATAGGAACTCTTGTAGGTGTAAGATCTAGGAGTGGTCATAATCGAGCCACTCAGGGTGCTCGAGGTAGATAAGTTTTTCTTGCATAACTAAGATATCAAGAATTGTAAAGTCTATTGGGACCAATATGCAGAGGATAGTATCATCTAGGAGAATTATGGCGAAATCTATTAAAATTTTCCCCACCCTTTTAATGTTTCTAATATTTAAAAGAACTATATATGTTGTTTGGTTTAAACTTGACTTTTGAGTAATATTTAATGTTGATACTCAATCATCGAGGATGATGATTCCTAAGGTGGGGATATGTTACTCCCCACTTCAATGATACAATTGTCACAATCTTTGCTAGCACAATAATATTTAGATGAACAATTGTTTAGATGTATAGATATATCAATTGATGCTTAATTAAGTTTACATTATAATGAATGAATATACGACACATAAGATCAAAAGTTTAACTAATATTTTGATATACATATGACTGAGATGGTCTATGATTAATTCAATTACACGTGTGACTCTAAGTGAGTGATATATATATACCTTGGTCAAACCTTAGTAGGTTTTCCTTGTGTTAGTAACCTTGAGATAACTTTAAACTCAAATTTTGTTTCAGTAGGAAGTCAGTTAGTATGCCCTAGGTCTCTTTCTTATGAGTACTATGTTTTGAATATTATTAATTTTTTTATTATCATTGATTCATTTTGTGTGCACACACACAACAATCCAAATGTCAAAGTATTAAAACTCTAAGAGATTTCCTTATACATATCAACATCGATGAAAGGAATCCATCCATAATGTCCTCGACATTCTAAAAATGGCGTATTACAAGAAAAGATTGCTAGTTATTAAAAAAATAGCTGCTATGTAAAATAAATAAATGCCCATTTAGTATGTGCAGACGGCTAACAAACATAAAGTAGAATAATTCTTCGGAAATAAATACAAAAAATGATCTATTAATTAAAAAATGTTACCTTCACTAAACACGCCAGCCTCAAATGCTAAGAAAATGGCACTTGACAGAAGCTAAGCACGTACATAGTTTATAAACATTAGAAAACTATAAATAGAATTCCTTGCCCACTTTTGATTGGCCACCAAATTTATTCCCTCAAATCTGTAAACCTAAATTAGTAAAGCCGTAGCAAAAATATGACCTGCCAATCAGCAAGGAATGAAATTTAAAGAAAATTAAATCTGGAAAATTTCAATGCTACAAACAATACGAAAACCATTTTATTCTTCTTCATTTAGCTGATTGAAAATATTTATCACCACCTATACGGTGGAGTAATAATAAATCGTAATTAAAGATTCAATCATCCCTAACAAAAAAAAATATCATATTTTATGTCTAAGTTAGATAGAAGCCTATTTTTGGATAATGAATCCAACTATATATTCCTAACCTGTATAGGCATCATAAACATGAATTAGGTTAGCTAAATGTTGGATATATATATATCAACTTTCTTCTTGCCAAGCCTTCACAATATTAGTACATAGAGAAGACATCTATTTATGTCTATTGTGAAACCTTAATTTCTAACAATGCTGATGGAGCTTATTTCTGACTTCTCATTCTTTTAATCTGATGATAGATCATAAAATATGATCCAAAACATTGATGTAAAAATTATAAAAATTGTTACATAATCTAATAAAGCAATGTTGGCTACGCCACTTTGACGTGTTGAATTGAAAATCGTACCAATTCTGGTGCGGCCATGTCACAAGCTTCGACGTGGATTGGAAATGGAAGAAGACTGCACAATAAGGAAGGTGGCCTCTAGTTTACATTAGAAGCTTCCCTAATTCAAATGGGTCCTTTGTACATTGCATGGGCTTTCCTTATGAATGGTTATCGACCTAATTTCTTCTTTTTCCGTCTGACACGAGGCACAGGTCACCGCACTACGAAGGGGAAGACCTATAGACTTAATTGGTGGTTTTCGATTTATTTTTCACATGAAAATCCCTATATCAAACAAATGTTGTATGTTGTCCATTTCCATCTAACTTCATATGCTTCATCAACATATACAAGTTATTTCATATCAAATTTATAAGGGCCAAATATTTGAGGGGTTTCAATAACTATTATTGTATTTGTTGGTTTAATGTCTGATTTTTGACAATGTTGAGTGACTTTGAAATTATTAGTGTTGATGATAACTACATGATTAAAATTAAAGTATTCCATATATTTAAAAAGCATCCAATCATGTGATGTCACATCAATACACCTACGAAACATGGCTTAGTGCACAAGTATGGATCTCACTGTTTGGGGGTTCTTTTCAGATACCTTAACAAAGAGCATGTTTTTTAAATAAGCAACAATAAATGCAGGTGCTCACCCAGAGGAAATAGGCTCTAGAAGCTCATAAATAGCACATTAACAACATCTAGAAAGCAGATAATTAAACAGTGTCTATTCCTGCCTCTATTAAAAATAAAAATAAAAAGGAGCTTAACCACCATCTAGCAGAATTAAACCAGTCCCTGTAAGTACATAATATAATGGTAATGTTCTGCAGCACATGCCACGTAGGGCTAAACTTTAAGCACCGATACATATTAAAAAATTTAAAAGTATCAATGCCCCAAGGGCTCAAACAAGAGAAAAAACCTAAAAAACTATCCTCCATAATGATGATCATATTTTGCCATTAGTATACAAAGGAAACAACTTTTGAACCATCGGTAACATGATCACCGAAAGATAGGTTTATAGTGCAACCTGACACAACAATTCACAGAGATCACCAAAAATGTTAAGTCCAAGAGAACACCGAAACCATTATTCACCGACAGACAAGTTCACAGTGAACACCGACAGTCATTCTACAAAGAAAATTGAAAAGCTGAATGTCTACAGAGACATCACCGAGGAAAGACTACAAAGCAACCTGAGCACCAGTCTACCGAGAGACAACTTTAATTATGAGAAATGTGGATCTGATTTACACTTAAGTTTTATATTTAGCTTTAAACCTTATCTTTAAAACCATTTCTTGAGGGACAAGTAAAGCATATGTAATTGTTTTAATCAGTCTAAGTGATTGAAAACATGCAAACTAGGAGATCAAGGTCAAGTTGTAAAACTTTGATCATAAAGTTATCATTGTAAAGCGTGAAAACTATTTCGGTCAACTCATTGTATAAATAGATGTAGAAATTAATCAGACATTGATTATTGTAGTCATAGCAGACATGTATGGTTCAGACATAGAGTTTTATACAGAAGGACAACAAATGATGAAATCTGTTATAAAGAACAAGATTCAAGGCTACCAAGTAGAACAGAGGTATTAATCAATCACTAATCCTATGATACATCATATTGTAAAGTTTAAAGGATCTGTACTCATCAATTCAGGATTGCATATAATCAGGTCAACAAGTATTTTTTACTGCATTCTAACAAGTGTAGAAAATAGAAGAAATCCTTTAAGAAGGTGGATTTAATAATCCTTATGTAAACCTCTTTTAACCAAGTGCACACTAAACAGTGTTTCTAAATCTCTTAACCAAGTAGACCTAACTAGTCTAAAATGTTACTCCTAACAGGGTAAGATCATAAGAAGTCATCAAACTTGTAAGCCTTGACTGACACCTTCCATTCTGCAGATAGTGAAGCTTTGTGGGTTTCATCCCCACTGCAGTTTTTACCTTCTAACAGGGGTTTTCTACGTTACCAATTCTTGTGTCATGTGTCATTACATTTAATGAATGTTTCTATGAATATTTACTTGTAATTAAGTTTATGATTTGATATTACATGCATAAAGATAGAATAGAATCTATGGTCAGTAATGTTAGGAATTTATTACTAAAGGATTAAAGGTTAATTGATAAAAAGTTTTAAGGGTACTGATTCACCCCTCCCCTCTCAGTTTTAATTGGTATCAGAGCTAGATCTCTTATTTGGAGAAGTTTAAATCACTTGAGAGAAAAGATCATACAATGGAAAGGTATAAGCTAGACAAGAATATTGAGAATCAAAAGTTGTAGATACCGATCTTCTATGAGAAATACAAAGAAGCTAGAATCAAGATGAGAGAGCTACTGGATGAAAGAAAGATTATGAAATCTCGCTGTAATGAAATAGACTATCATGAAGAAGAGATACCTGATTTGTTTCAGTCATCAGGATCTACATCTAGCAATACTTTAGACACCTTAGAAGGAAGCATTACAAGTCAAAATGAAATCAATCAACATCTGGCTGGACAAGTGAAATCATTGCAAATCGGTCAAGAGACACAGATGGTAGGGATGATTGAG
This sequence comes from Thuja plicata, assembly GCA_018584345.1. Classification (NCBI taxonomy): domain Eukaryota; kingdom Viridiplantae; phylum Streptophyta; class Pinopsida; order Cupressales; family Cupressaceae; genus Thuja; species Thuja plicata. Next base: position 55,989 of record MU226921.1, on the reverse strand, counting down.
GTTATGAATAATGCTAGACAAGCTGAAAAGGAAAGAACACTAGCTATTAATGACAGGAGGAAGATCACTGAAAAGCTACAAGAGAGCGAATTAGAAATACAAAGGCTTACTGAACATCATCATGAGATCACTAGTCAAATTGTTCTTATGAGTCAGGAGGAAAACCGAGTGAACATAGAACTCAATGGGAAATTTGAAGCTATTGGTGAGATAAGAGAAGAAAATGAAAGACTAAAGCATGAAGTAAGGATTCAGCAACAACACAATTATATGATCAAGAAAGCTGAAGAAAGTACAAAAAGAATGGATGATTTCCTTGATGGACAAAGAAGAGTCAACAACAATACTGGTCTAGGGTATACCGAGCGTGGAGAATCATCATACTAAGCTGATAAAAATAATGTCTACACAAATCCAAGACCAGGGAAGCAGTCATGCAATCACTGTGGAAAACCAGGCCACACATCAAATGTTTGCAGGAGCACAGCTAAACGTATTCCTAAATCCACATCTACATTCATAGGAAATTGTTATAACTGTAACAAGAAAGGACACAAAGCACATGAATGCAGATCTAAGGTGAAACAACCAAAGAAGGAAACCTACATGGAAAAATATTGTCCTACTTGAAAAATGCATGGGCACACATCTCTTGAATGTACGAAAAAGAAAAAGCAAGCATGGAAGCCAAAAGAACAAGAAAATACTTATCAACCGAAAAGAGTCAGTAATGCATATGTTTGGGATTACAACACATGGAAAAATTGCACAACATGTGGTAGATATGGATACATAGCTGCAAAATACATGAGAGAATGGATGAGAAAGTCTAGAAGCTGGACTAACCCTGGAATGGCATGCTTACACTGTCATAGGGTCGGTCATCTAAGAAAGGACTGTAGAGACTGAGTGACAGAGACAAGCACTTTTTCCAATGGAAATACCATTGAAGATATCAGGAGAATGAGAACTAAAATGTGGAGTAAAGCTACAAACATAGATGATGTGGGAGCAAGCAATACAATTGGTGACACCTTATCCAATGGATATGGTGATATCACCACCGCCACCTAAGCAGAACAAGTGAGTTATGAACTGCACTATATCAAGTTATATTTTACATCAGTTCTAATATACATTGATAATATTCCAAATTAGCATAAATAAAGATGCACTATGGTATTACTTGTTATGAATTTGTGAATCCAATCCCGTCAGTCAATACATACCGAGAATCATCGGTATACATATTAAACCTAAGTTGTTAATGTAAATCGAGCACCATCGATAATCATGTAAAAATATAATTAGTCTTCGCTACATACCAAGCTTCATTGGCGAACATGTGAAAGTTCAATTGAATTGACACTTACCCCGAGTATTGCATTCTCACTGAGAATAAAGGTTGTATGTTCCACGAGTGACTCCGTCTTCAAACACGAAGAAGTAGCTAAAGCATTTATTGCACCACTTAGGGCATCGTCTATAAAAGGGCCACGAAAATCTCATTCATTCACCATGCGATTAAGAGCGAAGAGAAGAGAAAAGTAGAGCGAAGAACAATGACCAGATTGTAGACCGACTCACAAGCATATTCATGGTATTCAGAGAGATTAATAGCAGCTATAACAGATCAAATGAGTATCAAAGACTCGCTGAGGTCATAGTTTTCTTACAAAAGAAGCCCTAAATTTCTTGAAACATGGAAACCACAACTCGCATTTCCAAAATCAAGAATGCGAAGGATAAGAAAGTTAATCTAATCCAGAACACTATATGTGAAGATCCTAAGTACAGATTTTGTCCAGAGGTAGCTTCACAACCTGATGATGTTGGAGCGTTCTCAAGCATACCACCTAGATTTTTTCTATTCGAGGATGTCCGAGCCTATATCCACTGCAAAGTTGTAGAAATCGGGGATATGGAAGTTGAGGAAGCTTACAAGAAGATTTTCACAGACAGAAACCGAAAAGATGAACATAAACATATTGAGGTGAAAGGGATGAAAAAATACCTAATGTTCCCAAATGAATTCAAAATCGAGTGGAGCCACATAGTTCTTAGTCGGGTACATGACCAAAATATGTGGTTGGATGAGCCAAAACCGATCATCAAGGATGTAATACACGTAGTGATTAGTTATCCAGTAATTGACAAGGCAAAAGCACTCAAACATCCTCCTCACCCCGACATAGAAAAGATGACAAGTGTAGTATGGGATGGAAGAGGATCGAAGGTAAATTCTAGCACCGATCCAGAACTAGAGTTCAGTGAATGTGTACTAGGATACAAGGTATTCCAAGCCAGCCAATTTAACAACATAGCATGCGAAGCAGTTGACACTGCCCATAAGATTCTAAAGAAGGGTATACAACTGGATTTATCTGAACTCCTACTGAAGCACCTAGAGGAGAACATGAGGACCATTAGATTGGAAAAATCTATTTCATGTAAGTTAGGTTCATTCTTCGTGTGTATATTCTTCTACTTTCAATAAATTTTCCCATCTGTTGGTAATGTCAATTGGGACACTACTCGACCAGTGACAATACAAATGAGTGAATTCATTAAGTCACTAGGGGACAACTTTACATCATTCATGGATGAATATTTCACCAAATTCAAGGATAGAATGCAGAAGAGGATGAGGATGCCAGAACAACTGGTGGATCAATATAAAGATGATATTTGTTTCATGGTGGACACCGATACAACTTTGATCAAACTAGCTATACTGAGGACAACATGGTTAGCACCACTTGACTATGAGATAAACATAGATCAGGCCAAAGATGCTATTGAAGCATTATTGAATGAACCACTGGACAAATCACTACCAAGATTTGGCACCTATGAAGAAGCTAAGGCGAGAATCAATATAGGCCTACTAGTAAAGAATATTGACCGAAAGAAGACCAAATTGGTGATAAAACTTGAAAAGAAATTTTTGGTTATTGAAGAAGAAACAAAACAAAAAGAAGCCACCGAGGCAAAGTCACCCGTCAGTGAAGGTGAAAAAATGAGTGACTCTGAATCAACGGAGTCTCATGCACCACCCCCAAAGAAACCAAGGACAACTGCTGCATCAAAAACAAGGATTTAAACTACAAAAGAAGACTCTCCACCATTTAAGAAAGGACAAGTGAGGACTTATAAAAGAAAGCCTCAAACCAGGAAAACATCAGGACCAAAGAGGAGAAGGAGATTAATCTAAAGCATGGAAGATAAGGAAGACACTGAACAAGATGAACAACCTAAAAAACACAAAGTTCCTTCAACAATTGATGAGATTGCTGCATCAATAGTCAAGACAGGTAGCATATCAAATGCTAAAATAAGGCAATCACTAACCTTATCTCCAAAGGATTAGAAAAAGATTGAAGAATCCGTCATCCAGGCAATGATTGTATTCAAATATATACCTGTACATTTTGATAAGATTATTCCACAAGAACTTAATGACAGGTTATCACAAAGGTAGAAATATGCACTAAATTTTGAAAGACAAATAAGGGAAAGATCCCTAGTTTTAATTATGCCACCCAAGTCAAAGATGGAAGAAATTGATGAAATGATGAAGAAGCATTCAAAGAATTTCTCAGAAAAATTGAGAGCCTACAAAGTACTACATGGAAGCTTAATAGAGCTTGACAAAGAAAGTGATAAAGCTTGGAGAGAAATACTCAATCTACCTAAAGAGGATACAAGCCCCGAGAAGGTATTAGCTCTAACCAAGAAGCCTCACAATGAAGAGAAACAAGCTACACCGAGCCCTAAACACATCTTAATAAATGATACTGAGGATGTCAATCCAGTTGAACTAGAAACACAGGAAAGCAAGGCCATGGATGATGTACCTCAGATTTTACAGTCATTAAAGGACACAATAGATGTCACAATCCAAGATGTGACAATAATAGATATCACTGGTGATCCTGCCGATGAGGTAAATGCAGATGAAGATTTTACTGGTGCCACCGAGTAAATCAAGGAATGGGACATTACAATGGATGTTGCACAAACAAATATACCATGTGACATACCATTATTGATACAAGCTATCAATATCATCTAAGAAAAGAAGAAGTCACCCGACCATGATGCAAGCATACTCGGGGATAAGGGTGAAGAGGAGCTGTTGGTTGTATTTCCTATTTTTGCTAGTTCTCCTGGTTCCTTGTCTTTCTCTCTGAGTTTTGAGGTGCTCCATTCAGTTATCTCTTGTTCATTCTGGCCTTACCCATGTCATGTTTTCAGGTTTTCAAGTCTAAACCTTGCCAAATTGCAAAAACCCTGAAAACCCTAGTCATATCTAAGTGTTAAATGATGAAATTTAAACCCTAGTTCATGCCTTATGTTTCAGCGTTACTTTTTCATTCACTAAAGGCATGTGTTTTAAGTTAGGTCACCTCATCGCGTTACCCCAGCCGAATATTCCATTTGCCTTCCCGACTTTGCATTTTGCCTTGTGTCGTGTAGTCTCGTTAAACTTCTGAATATTCCTTCAGTGTTACGAGACTCAGCGATTTCTTTCAGTCAAGTAGTCGCAAGATATCCATGTTATAAGGCTTTGTAAAAGATCGGACCCACTGTTAGTCGAGTGATCGCAGGAGAAATCAAACAGCTATAATAATGTTCTCAGACTTCGCGATTACTTCATGTCGCGTTATCGCCAAATCAAGCCAAAGCTAACACTTAAGTTTTCCTTCAGTCGCGTGGTCTCGGAATAGAACAGCGGTTAAGAGATTTCAGTTCAGACTACGCGACTAACCATTTGAAGTTTGCAATGTTGCTTAGTCGGGATGTCGCCAGAACAAGATAATGCTTCAGTTTTCTTTTATGCAACAAGAAGCCCAATGATTGTATGACATGTGTCATAAGGTGGGTGGATGTTGAGATAAGGTTATCGCATGGTCGCCAGAAAGAAGAAATGGATTCATCCACTTTGAGACCAAGGTGTTTTCCCTTCAGTCGCGGTGTCTGGGAATGATTTAAGGGTATGTAAGGAATATATAGTGATTAAGTGATTGCCGTCAGATGAAAGAATCAGATGATCCAACGGTGGTCGCAGAGTCTGAAAAGAAAGGTGCCCCAGGGAAAAAGTCCTCCCAACTTGGCGATTAGGGTATGTCACGAAGTCGCCATAAATAAAGAAAAGGTGCATATAACCTATTAAGGTAATGTTGAATGCTCAAGATTTGATTCTGCAATCAGGCGACTAAAGGTTGTCGCATAGTCTTGAAATAGAATAAAAGCATTCAGCGACAGGGAGACAACCATAAGGGTTAATGGTAACGGCTAGTCGCAAAGTCTCAGAAAGAATGATGAGTTAAGGTTAACTGCGCACGAGTTTGATTTCTCGAGATGGAACCATGGTTAATGATGAAGGCCCGTGACAAAGAGACCTAATGCAGTCGCAAGGTCGCCTGATTACAAGATCTAAAAAATGGCGACAATTTTGTGATGTGACAGAGTAAATCTCCCAGCAACCAATCAGAGGCTTGTATTTTGATTACTGTGCAAAAAGAGTAGCTGAGATGTGAGACAGACAATGAATTAGAATGTGACATGTCAGCTCTCTTAAATGTTATATGATTGCTTTGAGGATTCATTTTTGAAAATTTGATTTCCTGTCAACTTCAGCAACTACGGCTAGGTTTTTCAAGTTCATAGCATGGCAAATTAATGGCAGAACTGATGTTTCTGAGTTATGATCTGCGTACTCTGAATGATGGTTATAAGGAGTTGATAGTTCTTTCATTCTCGTTTATCGTGCTTTCAGTTTTCAGAGCCAAGTTGCTAATTTTTAGAAGAGTGATATTTTGCGCAGTTTGCAGTGTTTCTAGAATTGAAAAAAGAGCTCTAAATTGCAGGAGATTGTGCACAGAACAAACAGGTGATATTTGAGATTAGATTTGTTTCAATATCGGTAAGAGAAAAAGGAGATTCAGCATGTTGCAAGGATGAGCAGAGCTGTGAGTGTCACTTCAACAAGTGGAGGGAGTGCAGAAGAACAGAAAGGAAAAGCAAGTTACTCTGATGAGTTTCTCCATCTTCTACCAGGTTCAACACAGAATAAGAAGGCGGATGCTAGTGTCCTCCTGGATGAGTACAAGAACATTCGAGATGCTGTGACCCTGGGCACAACAGGTTACTCCCTTTTCACCTACTTCTATAAAAATTCTGATAAGCCCATCCCTGTTTCAAACCCTTGGACATGTGGTCTTGCTAGGTTGCTTGTTCCTGATGTTTTCTTAGATGTAGACCTATTTCTAGACCTAGTAAACCACTATGATACCCTGACAAAGACCATTAAAAGGGATGATGGCACAGCCCTGCTAATTTTAAACAGGAACTCATTCATGCAATCCTTTGGCTTATTCAGCACCATGTCTACCAAAATTGACATGACAATATAGGAGAAGAGATGTAGTTCTAAGCCTGGTATTGCAAAAGGCTTGTTGCAGAAGCATATGTTAAAAGAATTGAAAAATTACTTAGGTCCTATGGTTGAGCCCTATCCATATTATTACAAGGACCTGCACTTCTACATCAAATACAATGCTTATGCCCTATGTAGAGTGCTAGGGATTGATGGAGATACGGAGAGAATCAGTTCTGTCATCTTAATGATGGTACTGGACCTGCAAGAAGTGCATTCAAGCACTAGCTATGATTACATACAACATATAATTGACGAAATGCATGAGGGTTTTGTTGCAACCCATAAGAGATTAAAGAACCCCAAGGAGAAGGAGCCTAAATTCTTGCATTATTCAGTCCTGATGCACCTTCTCTTATATTTCAATTTTGTAATCATGGATACGCATAACTTGTCTCCTCAGAGATTCTATCAAACACAACCAAATCCTATCCAGTTCTGGGTCAGGGTTTGGAATTATACTTCCAGGGAATGTGACTACTGTGCCTTCCAGAATTGGATTGTGTATCCAATTGTTCAAAGTTTGGGGACAAGCAGGACTAGAGTCCCATTGAAGATCATACAACTGCTCAGGCCCTTTGAGTATTTAGATAATTGGCCTGGAAAGCATAATTGGGGTGATTTCTTCTTGGAGGAGAATTTCACCATCATCAGAGTATATGGGTGTATTCATCCACCCCATTTGTTGCCCTATCATGTGCCTGTGCGAGTAGCTGCTATGGAATTCATTTGGCAGCTGATGCTAACAGATAATGAGCATTTTGCACCTCACAAAAAGGGGACTATAACCCCTAGGCAGTTCAAAATTGCAAATTTTAAAATTGGTAAGAATGCCATAGATGAAGTGGGTCAGTGGTTGGAGAAGTACAGAATGGGGGCAGCCCCTTATAGGTACATTGACCCAGAGGGCTTCATGGCAGGGGTTAGGAAGTTGTATACTCCTACTATCCCTAATACCAATGTTCATTGTGAATGCATAGAGGAAGATTCAACAAGAAACCTCTTGGATGAAGATGACATTCATATGAGAAGACTGAGAATCCAGGAATTGCTGAAGCTGCAGACACAAATAAAAAGAAATGGGTTGTCATTTGGGGGTTTTTACCCTGATCTCTCATATTTTGATTGGATTAAGGCTATGATAGACAACTACTATGTGCTAGTAGAACAATTGGATACATTCCTGGAAAATAAAGGTGCTCAATCACCTGAACACTCAGAATCAAAAGAGGAGAGTGATGATGACAGTGATTATGCACGTCCTCTTGTGAATCCTCCACCACAACAAGCCTCAGAGCAAGAAATGGTTGAAATCCCACAGTTGCAGGGAGCAGAACAACACATTATTGATCTAACAGTTGCTACACAGCCAGATGATGTGGAAGAACCTGCTGTAAAGAGGCAGAAGTTGGAATTAGGACAGCCTTTAGTGGAGGGCCAAAGTAAGAAAAAGGATAAGGCTAAGGCCTTAGTACCTGGCACCAGGTTATATGATCATAACCTGGGAAAAGCAATCAGGGATGGCAAGAAGCAACGGCCTGACCTAGAAGATGAGGTTGAGGTAGCACTCAGGGCCTGTGTTGATGAAAGATTTCTTCATCAGCAAAAATTCCTAGATGATGACAGCTTTGTGAAGACAGAGGAGTTTAAAGATTTCCTGAGATGGCACAAAATAGAGAAAATAAAGTCTCAATTAACTGTGGATGGAAAAGAAACAATTACCAATGAAGCCCTAGTGGCCTTACAAAATTATGATCCTGAGAATGAGGATATCTCGCCTGAAGATGCCAGGAAGATGGTGCTAGGAAGTGGGATCTTATTGGCTGAAGGATGGGACTTAGCATCTTCTTTCATTATAGATCAAATCAGGAAGCAGCCGAATCTTAAAATGGTCAGTGAGGTTCAAGTAGGAGAAATGATAAAAGGATTTGGGTATAACCCAAAGTCTCAGGCCTTTGCCATGTGGAGTTTGAGCCCAAAAGACCAGAAGCCCCAATTAGTAAACATTCAAGAGAATATGGTGGGAAATCAGATGGTGCGGTCAGTACAAAACACAGGGGACCTAGAAATTTCCCAAATAATGACACACTAGGCTCAGTTGAATGAGGACAAGACAAAGCAATTGTCTGAAAGGTATACTACTCTGTTGGAGGAAACAAGTGCACTGTCTAAAGACAGAGACATGTGCCACATACAACTATACCAAAGGGATCAGCTGATAAAGACATTGTCAGATGAATTGGAGGCAAAGCCTGAGGTAGTGTATGTGCCTGCACAACCACCACCAATGCAGATTGAGGATAAGCCTAAGTCAGAAGAGGCTGTGGAACAAA
>MU226921.1:18880-30551 GCA_018584345.1 Thuja plicata | reverse complement strand
AGGGCCTCCATTACAAACCCTTGCACTCCATGAATAGAGAGCTATGAGTTGCCATTCGAGATCTCATTCTTGAGCAATCTTGGATACAATGATTCATAGAAGTGTGACACATTTTTAGCACACATTTGTCACGCCCATCATGGGGCATGATGCTCCTAAATTTCCTTCATTTTATTTAGATTTTCTAATCTTTAAATGGTTATTTTATTTAAGTTTTTCAAGCCTAACCCTTGTGCAGGATGAGTTGAAGACAAAACCTAGGTTTTTTTGAAAGATTTGATCATATCTCCCAAACGGATTAGAGTTTTTGTCTGAATTTTTTTTACAGGTTTGCATTGGGTCAAAGGTGTCTCAGTTTGAAAATAAGATTTTTTGGATCATTTTTCTATGATTTATAAAAAAAATTATGATTTTTCATGAAAATTTGTTTTTGTTCGCAAATCAGTGAAGTTTTTAGAAAAAATTACATTTCTGGAAAGCTCTTGGAATTCTATAGGGGGTATGTTCTCTGTGTTTTTTGTTTTGATGACAAATAATGGCTTAAAAATCTGATCTTTAAAAACTAGTATGTTTTGATAAATAGGGTCCCTAGGGCACAAATCAAAAAATATTGCTAAAAAATTTATATTTTTGGAAAGCTCTCTATTTTTTAACAGGGGTCTCTTTTTTGCATTTAGGGTTTGGGATCTGAATTCATGTCATATAGGTCCAATCTTGTTGACTAGGTCAAAAATCAAAATTAAAAAAGGGCATTTAATGATTAGCTTGCACTTATTTTTCACATGGTTCAATGCATGATGTGAGTTGTCATTTGGATTATTTTCTGGTTATTATTTCTCTTAAAAATTGATTTTTAGATCTAACCCTAGGTTTTGCATAAGTTGAATATACATTGCATATCTTGTTTGTTTTTTTTCTTGTCTTGCTTGTTGGAGAGTTCGTGGTTTGTTTTTTCGGAAAAGCTTAACAATAAGGTACAACCTACTAAGCGCGTTGCTTTAGACTTGGGGTATTTTTTTGCATCTCTATAATATTTGGATTTTGGAAATAAAAATGAACCTCTCATGTGTTTAGCTTGAGTGTTTCTTGCTTTCATAGATCACATTTCCAATTTTTTCTCTAAAGAAATGAACCTAGATTTGATTTTTTGCATATATATTTCACATAGTAATTAGGCCCTATAAACACTATTTGTGGAGATCTTGAGAGAGTGGGCTTCATAATCTTGTCTTACATGTGAATCTCTTATTGATGATAGATCCCCTTGTAGGTAGGGAAGGATTTGTTATTATCTCAGTTGGTTTGGTCTTCAACTTTTGACGGTACTTTCTCTCTTGAGATTGGTGGTCATTGTAGTTCATATATGAACCTTGGGTCAGGTGATTTTGAATTAGTGGCTTAATTAATCTTGTTTTCTATGTCTGGGTGAGGTGAAGAGGCTAGAGGATTATGCTTTTTTCCCTTTTGGGAGAATCAGAAACTTGGAATCCTTGAATCTGAACCAAGTCCCCATGTGGTTCATATTGTGAGTCTTCCTTATTAGAGAAGGTTAATCGTAGTGGACACTCCCTTTATTGGGTAAACCATGTGGATGGAACCTCAAGCAGTAATAACCATGTTCGCCATGGTAGCAACAACCACTATATAAATGTCCTTGTGGAAGAAATCTCCATGGGTGTGGTTTCTTTTTGGGTTGTCAAATCTTGATTGATTAAATTCTTGGAATGTGCCAAAACCTCGGTGCGTCAGGATTGAATTTCACCCACTTGAGATTACAAAAGTTGCAAAGTTAACCATTAATATGAACTATAGTGCAACCAAAATTTTCTTTTCTAGGACTATGTGCATGATTGAAAAACATTCTGAGAACATACACAAGTAGAATCTTTAGGGAGTAGAATACTATGACACTATTCTTGTTCATGTGCAAGGTTTCTTTGCCCCTTGCTCATTGTTTGAAGACAATTGTTTTCTTGAACTCCCTGATTGTTGTCTTGCGTTCCTGATTAATGATAAAAATCTGTTAATGCGTCTAGTTGGTCAATTAAAATGAATAAATCTAAGTTCCCGAGTGATAAAAAATTCAATAGATCTCCCCAAAAAGGCTATGACATGTTGCTCAACATCCAAATGAATGTAAATGGTATCAAGTTGCACAAAATGATTCTTGTTCTTCTTTCTTCCACATCTCCCATGTCTTCCTAGTCTCCCATTTCCATCATTTCTCTTCTTCCTTCATGCTTCTTCCTCTTCTTCCTAAGCTATTCATGTATTCTTATTTCTTTTCCTCTTATTATCTAGTCTACCTTCTTCTATTCATCTCTTCCGTCACTCACATGCTTGACTCCTCCTCTTCCAGAACCATGATTTTCAACTATCTTGTTATGGAACCTCTCTTGAAAATAGATGATCTCGAGCTCATTTCTCAATTCGAAGAGTATTATTCCTCCAAAAATCACATGGGTAGTAAATTTATGACAAAAATAGAAAAAAAAATTGATTGAATCATACACCTTTGCTAGGATCATATGCATGATCTTGTCACGACCTCCTTCTTCCAAACCTCTTTCATCTTCTACGTCTTCTCATCTTTCCTCATCATCCAAGTCTTCTTCCTCCACTAGGTCTTCACTTTCCTCTTCTCCATGATCTCATTCTTCTTCTACTTCTCCCAAGAGTCTTAATTCTCTTCTCAAGACATACCATAATGAGCAACGTGAAAATCCTTGTGATGCCTCTTCCACAAAGAGTGACATGCCCATCTTTGATGACTATGATGATGGACAATGTAGTGATACCTATGACACCTCTATTCCTAAGAATCCTCCTAGTCGTGTGCTTGTTCTTACTGGTAATGGGTTGTCACATTGGATGGATTGTGATGGTGATCCATATGAATTTGATTTTGAAAGAGACTTTGATGATATTTGTGAATAATACCTGGATGATACATTTACTTCTATTGAGGAAGAGAAATCTTTCTGCATTGATTATAAATGTAAATAATATAAGAATCTCTCCTCTAAGTTCCAAAGATCCTTGTCAAGATCAAATTCTTCCATCTTCTTTTTCTACCACTTCGTGTTCGCTTCCACTTTCTACTCTTTCTAAGTCTTTCCAAGATTCAAACAATCTTATCAAAGAAGGTTCTCATATTCAAGATGTTCACGATCCTATTGAAAATCCTAATGTTCACTCTAAAGATGCTGATGTCCTTGGTTGTCATATACATGCCAATGAACTTATTGATTATCCTTTTGCATCTTCCACGTCCATCCTTGGACCTCCTCCACCAATACTAAGGACTTCCAATTTTCCTTCCATCTTGGGTCCTTATGTCCCTTCACTTTCCCCTCCTAACTCTCCTAATTTGTCATCCATCTTGGGTCCTTACGTCCCTCCATATCCTATCTTTCTTCAAGATCAACATGGATGCATACCCTTGAATCCTTTTCATCCATCCACCCATCTAAACCAGTCATATTCTTCTTCTTCCTCCACAAGTCCCAAGTCTTTTGGAAGAAACTTGAATGTTCAATACAAGAAAAAGAAGCAATACAAGAATCCATCTAAAAAAGAAGATCACCATGTCTCCTCTAATTGAAATGGGGGCATAAAGTCAAAAGAGATATCTAAGAAGAAAATTACAAGAGAAGTATGGGTTCCAAAATTCATCATTGAAGATATTCTCTCTAAATCATCAAAAAGAAATGAAAAGCCTAGGACTATATGGATTCCAAAGTCTCTCTTGAAAGAGTCTCATGTTGACCAAGAATTGAAGTTGAAATTCAAACTTCCAAAGGCTTCCACTTCATCTTCTTCCAAAAAAATTCTTTCATGCCATGCGCCTAAACTGAAACCTCTGTTATCCATTCACCATATTCCTTCATGTATTCCTTCATTCACATTTCCTTCATCCTCTCGCCACCCTTCAAGGTGTGTATTGACATTGATCTTTCCTTCCTTTCCATCTACCCTTTCACAATCCTTCCATTCACTATCCTTCTACCTTCTATCCTTTTTTCTCATTTGTCGATTCCTCCTATCTTCCAACATCACTCGCTTTGCATAAAACCTTATCCTCCATTTTCTCTTTCATCTTCTTTTCCCTATCGACATCTTTGAGCATATCATTTTGGATCCTTGGCATATCATGGTTTATCCTTTCAAGGAGCATTATCTAAAAATGTTGCCTTCTTAAAAAAAAAAACTAATTTCATCCTATGGCGAAAACCACTCCCTTATGGCGCCTTCGATAGGTACCATGATGAAAACCTAGCAATCAGGCATCATGCGTAGTTTTTCTGCATCTTTCATCCATTTCATATTCTCTCTTTGAACTTGACAATGTTGATCTATACACAAACATTTGGGCTATCTTATGAGCTATCTTACGATGATCTTGCTTTCATTCCTTTTATGTTTAGCCTTCAGGTCTATCTTCCTCCATTCATTTTCTCCTATCGCTATCCTTTTCCCCTTTGGTCTTGATCTAAAAAAAAAAGTAAAACATGGTTCTATGAAGCCACTTGACATGACTACTCCTTTGGACTGCATCCTTTCCTACTCTTGCATTACGCTTTTGTGACTTATCCTATGTTGGCCTTTCATTCTTGTCCAAATGTGCTTTACATGATGTTTCTTTTCTTTTCCCTAGCTTGGGTACTCTTAAGGAGTTTGCCTTTGAGGATTTCTTCCCTTCATTTTCCTCCATTCTCCTATCTTCCATCTCTTCCACTAGCTTGCTAATCCCTCATGTCCTCCACCTTGCTAAATATTGGGACTGCACAGTGTGATCTTGCTTGGGAGTTTGATGTCCATTCTGTCTGGGGGCATCCTTTGTACATAATTATTTATTCTGAAAAAATCTAAAAAAAGGATATATTGTCAAAAATTTTAAAAATCAGAAAATGTCCTAAAAAAATGATCATCTTAGTGAAAACCAAGCAATAGACGCTTTGATGTATCTCAAAAAAATTATATATTCCAAAAATATAAAAAAAATCAAAAAATTTAAAAATTCAAAAAAATTAGAAAAAGTGCCTTGGTGAAAACGTGGAAACAAGCGCCTTGGTAGACAAAATTATAAAAAATTATAAAAAGTCCTGAAAAAAAAAGAAGAAAAAAATGAAAAAAATGAAAGAGAAAAAAATTGTAATAAAATCCAAGTGGTGAAAACCTGAAAACAAACGCTACTTGAGGCCTTTGCACCCTTGTTTCTTAGCGCGTGTCCATGACACTTAGCCTTTCTCCATCATGCCTTATCCTTGTTGCCTTGGTTTGGAATTGGTCTTTATCATTGTCTAGGAGTCATAACTATGTTAACTTTGGTCTCTTGGATGCGTTAGTCTTTAGGACATCTCACAAATGGTGTTTTTCAAACACCACCCCAACTGTATTTTTAAATACAACCCTTGACATTGAATATTTTTTAACACTTATCGATTTGGTCTTACCCCATTTTTTCATGTGATCTTACCTTCTTGGAAGCATTCAATCCTTATCCTCAGAACTCAGTATCAGTTAACACACTTAAATTTTTAAACACAAAACTTAATGCTTGAGCTATGTCATGATGTTTTCTTTGTGTGCTGACTGTTATTGATTTTTGTTGAGTGTCCTTGTCTAATAAGTCTCTCCAGGATGTATAGCTAGAGGACTTGGGGAATGGAACATGTTTTTATTTCTTTCCTGCTTTATGCTTCACTGTTTTTGCACAACCGTTCTACTGGTCATCCTGCCCTCTATGCCTTGATGCGAGTGTGGTTTTGCTATATTAAATTGGGTAAGCTAACAATGAATTCATCTTGACCTTTATGTCTTTGTTGCTTATGTTAGAAAATTTCCACATTCCAATCTGATATCAATCACATTCATATCTTCATAGTTGCACTTGTGACTAGTGATGATTCTGTGATTTTCTGATGTCCGTTAATAATAGCCCAATGATGAAAATTTGTTCCCTAACATTCTCTAATGAATGATGAACACAAATTCATATATTACATTTTCTCTATTGCAAGTACACCTTTGCATTTTCATGTAGCTTGCATTGTTATACCTCATGTTAGTTTGTATTTGAGGTTGCATTATGAGTTTGAGAGGGTTTCCTTCATATTTCTTGTGGACTTTTAATCAATTGTGATCACGTTCTGATCTTCATTTCCTTATCTTCTTTCATGATCTCAATCAAAATTTTCTATCTTAAATAGGTGATTAATTTTGGGGCATTCTCTTTCTTAAGGCAAATTCTCTTTCTTCTCTCCATTTCTTTCCACCTCTTCCAAACTTCTATCTTCCATTCGCTTTCACCCCACTTCTTTTCTTCTAATTCAACCTTGGGGCATAATCTTTCGTGCTTGATGATCTACCTTGGTTTTGTGACCCTTATATCTTTCATCTTACATCAAGAACCTTATCTTTAGTTTGATTTGATCAAATTTATCAAATTTTTATTTCTCCTCTATCTCATTTTGATTTTGATCACAAGGGGGCAGTACCTATCAAACTTCAATCCTTGATTCAACTTTATCAATCCTACCAAGCACTCCGCTTGGGGAAACCTTTCCTGAAATTCTTATGTTGGACATGTCAATTACTTATTTACAGGGGTGTTGACCTTGTCTTTTTCAAATAGCTTATCTTTGTCTTGATGTGTTCCCATTAAGATCACACGTCTGGGTTGTTTTGTGATCCCAAATCGATCTCACACTTCAACTCCATTCTTTGACTACATGTGTTCCCATAAAGATCACACATTAGTCAAAGAGGGACAAATGTATGCACCCTCAAATGGTCGCCTAGACTATGGGCCCCCATTTATCAATTTATTAATTCTGGAATCAATGCTTTGCAACATTTTCAATTCAAATCAATTTCCTTGATCAAATCATAATTAATTCAATTATTTCAATATTTCCTAAGGTTTGATCATTTCATAAATTATCTTATTTAATTAAAAGAAAATAATTCATTTTTATTAAATAAAATAATCTTATTTAATTAAAATTCCTTTTTAATTAAATAATCTTATCTTATTTAATTAAAATCTCTCTTAATTAAATAATATTATCTCATTTAATTAAAATATCACTTTTAATTAAATTAAATAATCCTATTTAATTAAAAGAAAATCCCTCTTTTATTTAAATAAAACCCCCACTTAAATCCCTCTTTGTTGAAAAAGGAAATAAATTAAATAAAAATAAATAAAGTTCTTTTTTCTACACATCTTCCTAAGTGGTGGGCTTTTTGCCTCTTAATCATAGTCTTTGATTTTTGCCTCTTATTCTCTATCGTCCATTTCTCTTTAAAAGGAAACCTCTCCTTCTCATTTGAGAATGAAGACTTTATGCTATTGTTATACTGCAGGTTTGGAGAGCAATTTTGGAGGAGATTTTGAGCACTTGAGCTTGGATATTTGCAACTTCTCTCTTCTTGTCTTCTTCTTTCATGCCCCATGGCAATCCATTTAGATTAATTTTTCACTTTCATATTAGATTAAATTCATGTTTCCTTTCATAGATTAATCTTGCATTTGTATTTCTTTTCATAGAATAATCATGCATTGTTATCATATAGATTAATTTCCTTTCTTGCATTGTTATCATATAGAATAGCTTTCACTTACATGCATACTTGATGATCATGGAGACTAGCACTTTTTCTTTTCCTCTTTGAATCTCTCATTTTATGGTGTACTTGCATGGGCACAAACTAGGTCAATCTGAGAGCCTCCGTTACAAACCCTTGCACTCCATGAATAGAAAGCTATGAGTCGCCATTCGAGATCTCATTCTTGAGCAATCTTGGATACAATGATTCATAGAAGTGTGATATATTTTTAGCACATAGACCTAACCAGTCTAAAATGTTACTCCTAATAGGGTAAGATCATCAGAAGTGATCAAACTTGTATGCCTTAACTGGCACCTTCTATTCTGCAGATAGTGAAGCTTTGTGGTTTTCATCCCCACTGCAGTTTTTACCTTCTAATAGGGGTTTTCTGTGTTACCAATTCTTGTGTCATGTTTTATTACATTTTATGAATGTTTCTATGAATATTTACATGCAATTAAGTTTATGATTTGATATTACATGCATAAATATAGAATAGCATCTATGGTTGCTATTGCAAGGAATTGATTATTAAAGGATTAAAGGTTACTTGATATAAAGTTTTAAGGGTACTGATTAACCCCTCCCCTCTTAGTACGTACCATTCCATTATTCCAACACATAACCACTAATTTTTACCCCCAGCCTCTCAGACATGAGGATGGTTGCATATTCCTCATGGAGGAACTGGAAAAGATCCTTGTTCTCTTCCTCCTCCATCAGCTTCCCCCCAAAGATTTTTCCCTTCAAAACATAGAGGGTAACAAAAGAGGTATGTGTAACTTTGGTAGAAAACTTACTGACATTGTCCAGTCTACCATGCATGCCCACCACATCCTCTTTCAGGTGTTTGACCACAGTTTCCAGTTCAGCAATTTGATGCTTGAATTTACCCACCACTCCTCCATGTCCAATACTAGTAGTCATGGCCTCATGAGTGTGCACTTATTCAATAAACACCTTATCAAGAGCCTATTCTGGAAGAGGGGGTGCAGAGGGAGGATTGGCCATAGGGTATTCATCATCGTTAAGAATTTCAAAAATATGAAGAGGAAATCCCTTCCCCAAGTCTTCACCACTGTTAGCTTCAGTATCCTCAGAATCTACCATGTTTCTTATGGCTCCTTTTCCTTTCTCCTTGGCCAACCTATTAGACCAACGGGGAGTTTCATTACTTTCGACATCTGAGTCGACATTATGGATCGCATTCTTAAGAATTTTCATTGTATGGGCCTCAACATGGGCGTTCTCAGCTTTTTTTCTTTTTGCTAGTTTCATGGGTACCCAAAATGGGGGATTCATCTATTTTCAACAGATTTTTCACTCACTGCTTGCGACTAGGACTAGGTAGAAGCAAACTCTTCTCATGGGTAAAACTTGAATGAAAAGGTAAAGGTTGTTGAACAGTTTGGATATAAATGTTGATAGGAGGTCACAAATACCGATGAAACTTGTACAGATGGAACATTAAACCCTAGTGTAGAATAGTATAATTATTCCCTATGCTTATAACTTCCATAGTGGTCGCGACATTACCCTCCATAGAGTGGAGCAGGTAAAAGGGGATGGAGATGAAATCTTTATGGCGCAGATGGTTAACAAAGAGAATGTTGAAATGACATCATATTTTATTTTGTTGCCTCAAAACCTTAGTTATAAGTAGGGGACTTATTAAGTAACCTCCTATAAAAAATTTAGAGTGATTTGAAATTTTCACGTAGATTATGAGAAGCGTGAAGTTAGGGTGCTTGACTATTGGGTCCTCTCTGATATATATATATATATATATATATAGCAGTTCATGCATGCATGTATGTGCATGTGCACATGGGTATGTGTATCTATGTACACATATATGATTTATTTCAATCTTTCTATATAATTATAATTAATATGTTTTTTATAAATTAAGAACATGATAAAAAAACTAATACAATATGAAGACTATTGAAGAACAAGAGCTTAATGTGATGGAGTTTTAAATATTGAAATATTGTCATCAAAGTGAACTAAGGCCTCATTACTAATTGTAAGATTTAAAAAATATATAAAAAATACATGTGAAATATCTAAATGATAGTTGTCCCAATTGTTGCACCAAGAAATCTTTCTTTACAATCAACAAAGACCGTAAAAGTAACATTTTTTTGTGAAATGGCTCTACTTGCACGACATTACCCTGGTTTCACTCCTTGGTCACCTACGGCTCCGTTATCCCGGTTTATCTACAGAAAATGAAAAAAGGATTCCTCTTCTGCTGAGGTCCGACCTATCTGGAAGCACTGCTTTGGCGACCATTTTTTTTCTTCCCCGCCCAGGTTTCACTCCTCTTTCATTGCGCACCGACGTCCTGTGAGTATTCTTTTTTTTCATAAATTAGATTATCATTTGGATTTCTTTGCTACAACTATATACACTCGGGAAGATTTCCCTCGGCACTCCATCTGTAAATCAGCCAAACCCCTTCCCGATGGTCCCATCATCTATTTGCGTGAGTACAAGTAGCCTTTAGGAGACATTCTTCCTTCAAATGGTGAAGTCATTCCTATTATAAAAAAAACCTTAACCCTTTGACTAAAGTATAATCTAGATAGTGTCCTAGAACTAGGGCATCGTGAAAACCCTCTTGGAAATTTCCTCCTAAGGTTATCCATGATCCCATTGCTATTAAAAATAAATTCTCCTCCCTTGAGGTTTTGGATTTGGATATGCCCTCTCTTCTCAGTGGAGGTTTTTTCCCTTAGATTTCAAAGACCCCTTACTGCCCATTGCATCGGAGGTTTAATCTAATTATTTCCCAACAATCTTTATCCCCTTCTAATGGTTTTCTTACCCTAGATGCGTAGGATCGTATGATTGAGAAAACCCATGCTATGTATAAATCTCCAAGCCCATTTGGGTACTAGAATACCATATCCTAGATATGGTAAATTCAGGAAGATGTTGCAAATTCAGGAAGATGCTTATCCTCAAAATGAAATCCGGAATATGGCCGGCCCGTTTGGTTCATTCGGAAGATGAATGAGAAGATGCATAAGGAATTTTAATTCTTTATTTTTTAATTTCTTTGAATATGGTGTGTATATATGTGCATATATATACACACATGCACACATGTGTATATATACATACATACACGTGTGTATATACACACATCATGTATATATACACACATGTGTATATGTGTATACATGTGTGTATATACATACATGTATACACATATACACACATGTGTGTATACACACATACACACATATACACACATTTGTATACATATACACACATACATGTGTGTGTATACACATATATGTGTATATACACATACAAGTGTATATCCATGTATACACATATACATACATGTGTATATATATACACACATACACACATGTGTGTATACACATATACACACATTTGTGTATATATACACACATATACACACCATACATATAGACATACAAGTGTGTATCCATGTATACACATATACACACATGTGTATATATACACACACACATATTTGTGTATATATACATATATTTGTGTATATATATACATATATATACACACATATAGGTGTATATATATACACACATATATACATATACATGTGTGTATATACTGTTATACACTGAATTTGCGCCTCTGATCTCAAGCTCTCTTGGTCTTGATAATCCAGTATAACAAGGGAATCATCTCCAGGTTGTGGGACCTATGCTAACTGAGATGAGACCTCCAGATTCTAGGNTGGTTCCTCTTGGATAATCACCTTAATTTGCTTCTTAAACAGGAAAGTAAACTTTTGAGGGAAAGGGATAGAAGGATTGCTTTGAAAGGGAAATGACTAAAAGCAAACTACCTACTAGGTGATGCACTGAAAATGGCTTGAAAACATAACACACACAGGATAAACCCCTGGGTCAACTAACTCTAAATTGTAAGTAAAACACAAGTCCCTTGTATAGGCATGCATAAATATTTCATAACAAGGTCATGAGTAAACCAGTTAAAAGGAAATACTTCTTCACAGTTAACAGCTTTAAACAATAAAACACTAGTT
>MU226921.1:4640-18780 GCA_018584345.1 Thuja plicata | reverse complement strand
TGCAAGTAGATGCTGTGAAAGGACTGATTAAGAGGAATAAAATCATCCACAGTTAATCCATCAACAATCAAGACACATACAAACAAGCAGAAAAGAGACAAGGTTGACACAATCCAACAAATTG
The DNA here is from genome assembly GCA_018584345.1 of Thuja plicata. NCBI lineage: Eukaryota > Viridiplantae > Streptophyta > Pinopsida > Cupressales > Cupressaceae > Thuja > Thuja plicata. The sequence continues at coordinate 18,656 of MU226921.1, read as the reverse complement.
ATCAAAGAATTGAAACTCTGCATATTACTTCTCACAGTGAGTTACAAACTCATACAAAAAATACACCAAGGACAAATAAATGTCACAGAGTATGCCTTCTGCATAAAAATGAACTCCTGGGTTACAAAATCTCTTTGTCTCTGTCAGGAACTCTGAAAAGTTACAAGGACAGCAAGAACAAAAGGAAGAAGAACCGACCCTTGCAATTGCAACTTTTCTGCTATATATAGGGCTATGACCATCTTGGAATCCCTTAGGATGCAACAAGCTTTGGATGGTCATGGAAAACCATAACCCTAAAATCATAGGAGAGAGGAAAAGAGAGAGAAGAGGCGGTGGAGAATGACCGAGTCAAACAGATATTCATGGATATTTTCATGCTCCTCCTCGATCTGACAACTGTAACCAGATTTTTTAGATGGCAGCTAGTAGAATTTATGTTTACTCTGAAAGCTATGCACACCTGTTCACCTATATTTCTCTAAAATAACTACCCCTCTTGTCTGTGAACAGTGCATATCCAAGTGTTCTCCTTGTCATCACCCAAGACTTCTTCTCCTTCTTCTTGGCACTTCTAGAAACTTAGTCATAATTCTGCTCTGCTCTGCAACACGTTGAATCTCCTCCCTTTCACCGACATTGAAACAAATCTATTCAAAGGTCGGGAAACTACTATGTATATGATTTCTTGTGACTAGAAACCCTTTGATCAATTCTAGAATACGAGCAAACAGGAACCATGGCTGCCGAGCGTTTCACAGTGTCAAACTTGCCACCAATTTTTTAAATTTAAAGTCCTGCGACCTCGCGACTGACCGTTAGTCTCCTTGTCGCGGGCAAATGATGTTAACCATAGTTATATCTCCAGACTTGGCGACCATGTACTCTTTACCCCTGGTTAACCCGAGTCATGATCCGACGACATCCCGACTGTGAAAAATCAAAGTCGCGAGGTCATTTGCTTAACTCACCTTCCGTCCAGCGACCCTGCTACTAACTGCTCTGCCTTGACTGCTACGGTTGTCGCCCAATCGCTAGATGCTATCTTCCCTCTCTGAGACTACGTGACCACACTTAGTCGCTAAGTTGGGGAATCCAAGTCTAAGCCTTTGACCCTTTTCAAACAGTTTACATGTGTCCCTTATCTGCTTCTGCGACATCCCGACTACCCCCTGTCGCTGAGTCGGGAGAACCTTTCTCATAGGGCACTTTGATTACTCGACTACGCGTACATGATTAGATCATTTGATCTTTGCATCAGACGGCTGTTGTGAAGTCACTAAACTGATGAACATGCCCTTAAATCATCCAGCGATCCCGCAACTAAAGGGAAAGAAAACCTAGTCCGGAAGTCGCTGAGCACTTTTCCTCTGTCTAGCGATTACCCAACTGAGGGCTCAGCATCCACTTTCCATATTCCACCTGTCACACGGCCATTGGTTCATCTATTGCACATTGGGGAGCTGAGTCATCACTTGGTTCTAGCGACAATGCGACTGGGGACCACAGACGGCTAGTCGCAAAGTCTGAGCAACTTTCCTTAACTGCCAGGAACATCTTGCGATCACTCGAATGAAGGCTTGTTTAACTGCTAACCGTTACCTGATCTGGCGACAATGCGACCAAAGGTTACCGCAAAGTCGGGAGACACTTCATTGACTGTTGAATTCCTCTTGCGACCCAGTGACTGAGTGGTGGGCCCCCTTTCATTTAACTTATAAGATGGCGTCTCGCGACATCCTGACTGAAGTCTTATCGCTAAGTCTGAGAACAGAGAGGGAATATTCGAAACTGTTATCAGACTACGGGACACAAGGAAAAGTGAAGTCGGGATAGGAAACAGAATATTCACCGAGGGTCACGCGATCACCCGACTTGACTTAAAGCACGTGTCCTAAGTGACTTGGAAAAGTAACTGCAAAATATAACGTGCCAAGGCTTAGGGCCTGTTCATCGTTCAAACATAAAAAAAAAACTTAGGGTTTTGAGGGTTTTTTAGCAAAGCTTGAGTTGGAGACCTAAGATAATATGACAAAGGATTGCCAGACAGGGCAGACTAGGCTAAATTGCACAGAATGGAAAATCTGGGTAACATATACACACATATGTTTATATACACATACAAGTGTGTATCCATGTATACACATATACACATCTGTGTATACACATATACACACATTTGTGTATATATTTACACACATACACACATGTGTGTATACACACACATGTGTGTGTATACACACACATGCATATATACACACATGCATATATATATATATATATATCCTTATAGCACTATAATATACGTCTTTATAGTCATGGATCTCACGAAATATTAAATTTGCTTTTGTAAAAATTGGAATTGGAATTGAAATTCTAATTCCACCTAATTAGGTGGAAGATGATATTCCCATTTTGGCCCCAAAATGAGAATTTCGTAATTCCAATTCCATTTTTATTCATTGACCCAACCATGGAATTTGGCATTATCTAGAATTAGATAATGCCAATTCCAGTCATATTCCATCTCTGAAAATTGCAGAATGGTTGGCAAGTCAATATTTAAAACAAGTAAGTACAGTTAAATTACTTTTAGAAGATTTAATATATGTAGGATGCAAAAATCCTAATTGAAAATTTAAACTACTTAGTGAAGGCTTTCCTAATTTTAGAAATATCAATTTTATGATTTTGGACTACTCGCCTTATTGTAAACCTAGTAGTTTAAAGAACTTCTCGGTGGAGAGGGCGGTTTTACTCCCAGATCTCCCTATTGAATTGATTAATAAGGAATATTTTAGGAAAATGGGCAATCTGCTAGGTAAATTTGTAGGGTTTTTGGATAATCCTTTTATCCAATCGGATAATACCATTATTGTTCAAATGGATATTAATATCAAAACCCTTAAGAAAATTTTGGTTAGAAGAAAAAAAAATGAATATGTAATCTCTCTTATTATACTAACTAATACCATTGATTTAGAAGATTCAGAATCAAATTCGTATTCTATACCAGTTTATATGAAAGCTAACCGGGCAATGAAGAAAAAATCCATAAAGACAATGGTGAACCAGTATCCTAGGGTGAAGGTAAGCTTTCTTAATAATACCGAGGGTTTTTCTATTACGGATATCTTGGTCTCTACCACCATTAGCATAAAATATTTAGTTATAGGAGACTTAATTGTTCATTTTGAAACTTTTAACCATCAGATAGAAATTAGGGATAAATTTGATGACTTAGCTCAGGAACTAGATAAAATTATAATTCAATCGAGTAGTGAAGTAGAGGAAGACATAGAAGTTGTATAATATAGACATTCCCCTGAAATAATCATGGGTCAGGAAAAGGAAATGAACACAGTAGTTAGCAAGGTTCTTAGAAAAAATTAATCTAGACACGATGGAAAAAAATAGGACCTGATGAAACTATCTGTGTGTAGCCTCACATAGGTTTAGAATCTAAGATTTCACCTCAGGTAGATGATTCTCTTTTTGAGTCAAATAGTGGTGACGAGAAAGTAGAAGATCATATTTTGGATATTCTGGAGTTTAATTCCCCTTTAGCCCATGTTATATCTAATAAGATTGACAATTTTGTAGCTCCTCAAAATACTGGAGATGAAGATTTGGATATAGGTTATAGGATTGATAATGATTTTCATAGAGCTTCTCCAAGAATTACTGAGAATGCAGAAACCCCTGATATAGAGTCCATTAATGAATTTTTAGGGATAGACATAGATCTAACTACAAAATCTGATTTGAACACTGCAACTAATAGAGATATGGTTGTTAAAATATTAGTCATTGGATAAAGATTTTTTAGTGTCAACGAAGGAGAAGGATAGATATTGCATAACCTACTATATTAGGTCTAAATATGAACTCAACAATAAAAACTACTCTTGATTGTGCCAACCTTCCTAAATCATGAGGAAGAAAATCTCTAAAGGAACTTAGAAATAGAGAAGGTCGAGATTTAGGACAAATAAAAATCACAATGCTTCTAGACGTTGGGAAGGGGAAGTTCATTCCCACACAGCAATGAAGTTCATAACATGGAATGTTAGGGGCATCAATGCCCCTAACAAAAAATGCTTGTTAAAAAGGCAATTCTTTGTTTTTAATTCTGAAATAGTAATACTATAATAAACTAAGCTAGATGATGGTGGTTATAATATAATTAAAAATAAAATAGGGATGTGGGAGATTAAGGGGACTCCATCAATTGGAGCTTCTGGTTGGAGCGCAATACTTTGGAATCCTAAGACATTGTGATTTTACCCCTTTAGAATTAGCTAGTGGTTGGGTAGGCGGCAGAATAAAAAGTACAAGAAGCAAGCTTATTTTTATCCTAATAAATGTTTACAGTCCTAAATTCCTTCATGAGAAAAAGAGCATGTGGAAGGAGATTTTGATGTTTATTAATGGATATACTAATGAAAATTTTAGCAAGAGAGGAGATTTTAACAATATAATAGAAGAAAGTGATAAGATAGGAGGATCAATGAACCTTAAACACAAACTAACTTAGAATTTAAGAATTGGTTGAGACTTGAATGCTATAAAAATTAAGACTCAGAGAGGTGCCTATACATGGTAAAATAGAAGAACAGATGTAAGCCTCATTGCTGAGAAACTAGATAGGTTCCTTTTTATTGGGAATCTAGTACCCTTTGATTTAGATATGAGAGCCTTTTTTTTACTCACTTCCATCTCACATCATTATCCTATATCCCTAAATCTTATAGAACCTACCTTACCATAGAAAAATCTCTTTAAGTTTGAAAAAATGTGGCTGATGGACGAGGTCTGCCTTCAAAATATAGAGGACTAGTTGAAGAATGTTAGCTTTAAAGGATTAAAAATCGATGTTATAATACATAAATTAAAATTAATGAAAATAAATATAATTAGATGGAACAAAGAGATTTTGGGAATATCTTTGAAAAAAATCTTAAAGTAGAGAAGGATATTAAAATCATAAATGATGATATATTTGCTAATGGAATGAACTTGGAATCCTATAATAATGAGAAGGAGCTTCTCAATAATTATGGGGAAATTCTAGCTAAGGAAGAATCCTTCTGGAAACAAATATCCCGAGAAACATGATTAGTAGAAGGAGGTAAGAATACGTATTTTTTTCATAATATTACAAGAGTTAGGATAAACTTTAATAAGATTTCAACAATTAAGAAACCTAATGGAGAAACATTGGAAAACCCAGAAGATATATCAAAGGAAGCAGTTAACTACTTTAAAAAAACCTTAAACAATGTAAAGGGAGTTAATATGAATGCTCAAAGGGATCTGTTAAGAAATATTCCAAAAATAATAACAGGAAGCCACAATAAAATATTGAATGCAAAATTTTCTAATGAAGAAATAGAAATGGCCCTAAAAAACCTTCATCCAGACAAATCTCGTGGCCCGGATGGTTTCCCAGCATTCTTTTTCAAAAAAATTTGGCCTTTTATTGGGGCAGAGATAGTTGATGCATTAGAAGGTATGCGCAATTCAGGACAAATTTTGAGAGAAATTAATAACACCTTTGTAACATTGATCCCAAAAAAAATAAATCCTGAAAGCTTTGAGGACTTTAGTCCTATCTCTCCTTGCAACACTATTTATAAATTACTCACTAAAACTATAGCTAATAGAATAAAGAATCTCCTTCGCGAACTAATATCTGAAGAGAAAATTGGCTTTGTCTCTGAGAGATCTATTCTTGATGGGACAATAATAGCTCAGGAGGGAATCCATTTTTTTTAGATTAACAAAAAACCAAGTATGCTTGTTAGGCTAGATTTTAGTACAGCATGTGATAAGGTTGATTGGAATTTTTATGTAAATGTTTAGAGGCTTTTGGTTTTTCCAAACAATTGATTAATTTGATCTTTGAGTGTATCTCAGGTCCTAAAATGTCTATAATGATTAATGGTTCCTTGGAAGCCTTTTTTGACATTTCCCAAGGTCTTAGACAAGCGGACCCCATTTATCTTTATTTTAATGGCAAAAGCTTTAGGAAGATCTATGACCGAGGCGTGGAGAAATGAAACTCTGCAAGATATTACAATTACCTCCTATTTAGATCCTTGTATGCATCAATAGTTTTTGGATGACAATATTCTCTTTGGAGAAGCTAGTATTAACGAAACTAAGGCCTTTTCTAACATTCTTGACAATTACTCCTTAGCTTTGGGAAAAAAATCAATAAGGATAAATCTGAGATCTACATTTTCACTACTAGTAAAGCAATGGAATCAGCAATATACAGAAAAAACTAGGCTATAAGTTAGGAAATCTCCCTTGTAAATACTTAGGTCTACCCTTAGACAAAGGAAATAGATCTACTAATTTATGGAATAATGTGCTTAATTATATAGATTAAAAAAATAGAATCTTGGAAAGGAAGATGGCTGACTTTAGTGGGAAATACCATGTTAATTAGACCACTTTTATCTACTATCCTGATCTATCAAATGATGTGTCTAAACTTACCAGTAGGTATCAACAACAAAATAACTAAAAAAATTAGAATTTTTTTGGCAAGGCTCAGAAGATAAGTCCCGAATGGCGCTGATTGCATGGAAATCAATTTGTAAAACTAAGGAGGAAGGTGGGTTGAACATTAAGTATCTTAAAAATTAAAATCTAGCATTACGACCAAAATTAGTTTGGCATATGATCCAAAATCCAAAATCTAAATGGGTCAAAATTATGAGATATAAGTATTTAGATGGGACAGATAAATTAAATATATGTAGCCATTTTCTCTTCCGAGAGGCTCACGAGTCTGGAATTTTTTGATTGATTGTAGAAAACTTATCTTAGAGGGTATTACCTGGGACATCAGGGATGGCTGAAAAATACTCTTCTGGCAAGATTCTTGGGGTGCCTTTCCACCACTCCGGTCTGAGTTTAGGGAGGAGGGAGTTATTGATCAAATCATAGTCTTAAGGGGGATTTATATCAAAGATTATTTATAATTTCCATACAACAACCCTGTTTTTGGGTGGTGGTAAAAATACTTTGATAAATTTAGGCCTTCATAATGACTTTGTTAATAGAATTATGGAGATTTTGCATTATAGAACAATCAACCCTAGGAGAGGAAGTGACACCATTATTTGGGCTAAGGCCAATAATGGTTAGTATAATACTAAAGATGAGTATGTCATCCTCTATGATACTCCTTTGCCTCCCTCGTAAATTTACAAATAGATTTACGTTGGAACAAGGATTGTTTTCCTAAAGCATGTATGTTTGCTTGGGCAACAATGCAGCAGAGGATCTTGACCGCAGATTGGTTTATGAAAATAGGTTATTTGGGCCCATCAAGATGCCCTCAATATGAAGCAGCTAGCAAGAGGGTGGATCACCTACTTATAGAATGTAAATTCTCTATCGAATGCTAGAAATGGTTAGAAAGGAAGCTTACCTGGTCTATGTGTGCTAAAATGTTGACACACTTCTATGAATCATTCCATCCAAGGTTGCTCAAGAATGAGGCCTCAAATATCAATCCATAGCTCTCTAGTCATGAAGTGCAAAGGTTTGAAATTGAGGCACTCAGATTGACCTAGTTAGTGCCCATGCAAGTACACCATGAAATGAGAGATTCAATGCATGAAAATGAGATCTACTCTATATGATAACAATGCATGAAAAGAAATTAATCTAAATGATAACAATGCATGATTAATCTATGAAAGGAAATACAAATGCAAGTTTAATCTATGAAAATAAACATGAATATAATCTACATGAGTAGCCATGGAAGCAAGAAGAAGAAGACAAGAAGAGAGAAGTTGTAATATCCAAGCCAAAGTGCTCAAATCCTCCTTCAAAATTGCTCTCCAAACCTGCAACATAACAATACTATAATTGTGGATGATCGATTATTGATGATTGATGATTATCAAATGAGAAGGAGACATTTCCTTATATAGGAAAGTGAACGGTTGAGATTAAGAGACAAAAAGAATTGATCAATGGTTGAGATTAAGAGGTAAAAACCTACCACTTAGGAAGATGTGATGAAAATGAATTTTTATTTAATTTTTATTTAATTTATTTCCTTTTTCAATAAATAAAGTGCTTTAAGTGGGGATTTTTATTTATTTAATTAAAAGAGGGTTTTTTTTTATAATTAAATAAATGAGAAGAATTTTATTTAATTAAATGGGAAGAATTTAATTTAATTAAATAAGATGAATTTAATTAAAATGGAGATTAAATCTTTTAATTAAATAAAAATGATCAAACCTTAGGAAATATTGAAATAATTGAATTAATTACAATTTGATCAAGGAAATTGATTTGAATTGAAAATGTTGCAAATCATTGATTCAGAAAATTGATAAAATGATAAAATGGGGCCCAAAGTCTAGGCGACCATTTTAGGGTGCATACATTTTCCCCTCTTTGACTAATGTGTGGTCAATTCGGGAACACATGTAGTCAAAGAATGCAGTTGAAGTGTGAGGTCGAATTGGGATCACAAAACAACCCTGACGTGTGATCGATTTGGGAACACACCATGACAAAAATAAGCACAATGGAAAAAGACAAAGTCAACACCAAAATAAGTAATTGACATGTTAGAGATAAGAATCTCGAACAAGACTGATATAATTGATAAAGCTAAATCAAAGATTGAAGTTTGATAGGTATTGCCCCCTCGTGATTGAAATCAAAATGAGATAGAGGAGAAACAACAAATTGATAAATTTTGATCAAATCGAATTAAAGATAAGGTTCTTGATGTAAGATGAAAGATATAAAGATCACAGAACCAAGGTAGATCAACAAGCATGAAATATTATGCCCCAAGGTTGAATTATAAGAAGAAGAAGACGAAGAAGTGGGGTGAAAACAAATGGAAGATTGAAGTTTGGAAGAGGTGGAAATAAATGGAGAGAAGAAAGAGAATTTGCCTTAAGAAAGAGAGTGCCCCAAAATTAATCAACTGTTTAAGATAGAAAATTTTGATTGAGATCATGAAAGAAGATAAGGAAAAGAAGATCACAACGTGATTATAGTTGATTAAAAGTCCACAAGAAAGATGAAGGAAACCGTCTCAAAATCATAATGCAGCCAAAAAATGCAAATTAACATGAACTCTAACAATGCAAGCTACATGAAAATGCAAAGGTGTACTTGCAATAGAGCAACTATAACATAGGACTTTGTGTTCATCATTCATTAGAGAATGTTAAGGAACTTATTTTCATCATTGGGCCATTATTAACGAACATCGGAAAATCACACAATCATCACTAGTCACAAGTGCAACTATGAAGATATGAATGTGATTTATATTAGATTAGAATGTGGAAAGATTCTAACATAAGCATCAAAGACATAAAGGTCAAGATGACTATGATGTTAGCTTACCCAATTTAATATAGCAAAACCATGCTCGCATCAAGGCATAGAGGCCAGGATGACCACCAGAACGGTTGTGCAAAAAAAGTGAAGCATAAAGCAGGAAGTAAATTAAAACATGCCACATGCCCCAAGTCCTCTAGCTATGCATCACGGAGAGACTTATTAGACACGGACACTCAACGAAAATCAATAATAGTCAGCACACAAAGAAAAGATTATGACATAGCTCAAGCATTAAGTGTTGCGTTTAAAAATTTAAGTGTGTTAACTGATACTGAGTTCTAAGGATAAGGATCGAATGTTCACAAGCAGGTTTAAGACCACATGAAAAAACTGGGTAAGACCAAATCGATAAGTGTTGAAAAAAACTCAATGTCAGGGGTTGTATTGAAAAATACAGTTGGGGTGGTGTTGAAAAACACCATTTGTGAGGCATCCTAAATACTAACGCATCCAAGAGACAAAAGCTAACATATTCATGCCCCCTAGACAAAGACAAAGACCAATTCCAAACCAAGGAAACAAGGACAATGCATGATGGAGAAAGGCTAAGTGTCAAGGACACGTGCTAAGAAATAGGGGTGCAAAGGCCTCAAGTAGTACCCGTTTCCAAGTTTTAACCACTTGGATTTTATTACAATTTTTTCATTTTTTTCTTCTTTTTTTCTTCATGAATTTTTATATTTTTTTTTTAAATTTTTTGCTTCCAAGGCACCTGTTTCCAGGTTTTCACCAAGGCACTTTTTCTATTTTTTTGAATTTTTTGAATTTTTGATTTTTTTTGTATTTTTTGGAATATATAATTTTTTTGAAGATACATCAAAGTGCCTATTCCTAGGTTTTCACTAAGATGATCATTTTTTCAAGACATTTTCCAATTTTTAGAATTTTTGACAATATATCATTTTCTTTGATTTTTTCAGGATCAATAATTATGTACAAAAGGATGCCCCTAGACAGAATGCGCATCAAACTCCCAAGAAAGATCACATCGTGTAGTTCCAATATTTAGCAAGGTGGAGGACATGAGGAATTAGCAAGCTGGTGGAAGAGATGGAAGACATGAAAATGAAGGAAAATGAAGGGAAGAAATCCTCAAAGGCAAACTCCTCAAGAGTACCCAAGCTAGGGAAAAGAAAACATCATGTAAAGCACATTTGGACAAGCAATGAAAGGCCAACATAGGATAAGTCACAAAATCATAATGCAAGAGCAGGAAATGATGCAGTCCAAAGGAGTAGACATGCCAAGAGGTTTCATAGCACCGTGTTTTACTCTTTTTTTTTTTAATTTACTAGATCAAGACCAAAGGGGAAAAGGATAGCAATAGATGAAAATGAATGGAGGAAGATAGATATGAAGGATAAACATGAAAGGAATGAAAGAAAGATCATCGTAAGATAGCTCACAAGATATCCCAAATGTTCGTGTACAGATCAACATTGTCAAGATCAAAGATAAAATACGGAATGGATGAAATATGTAGAAGAATTACGCTTGATGCCTGATTTTTTTTTTTATTGAATTTTTATATTTATATATTTTTTTAAATTTTTTGGAAGAAGGCAAGCGTTTTAGATAATGCTCCTTGAAAGGATAAACCATGATATGCCAAGGATTCAAAATGATATGCTCAAAGATGTTGATAGGAAAAGGAAGATGAAAGAGAAAAAATGAAGGATAAGGTTTTATGCAAAGCGAGTGAGGTTGGAAGATAGGAGGAATAGACAAATGAGGAAAAATGATATAAGGTAGAAGGATAGTGAATGAAAGGATTGTTAAAGGGTAGACGGAAAGGAAGGTAAGATCAATGTCAATACACACCTTGAAGGGTGGTGAGAGGATAGAGGAAACGTGAATGAAGGAATACGTAAAGGAATATGGTGAATGGATAGCAGAGGTTGCGGTTTAGGCGCATGGAATGAAAGAATATTTTTGGAAGAAGATGAAGTGGAAGCCTTTGGAAGCTTGAATATCAACTTCACTTGTTTCTCAACATGAGACTCTCTCAAGAGAGACTTTGGAATCCATATATTTGTAGGCTTTTCATTTCTTTTTGATGATTTAGAGAGGATATGTTCAATGATGGATTTTGGAATGGTACATACTTGTCTTGTAGTTTTCATCATAGATATCTCTTTTGACTTTATGCCCCCATGTCGATTAGAGGAGACATGGTGATCTTCTTTTTTAGATGGATTCTTGTAGTGCTTCTTTTTCTTGTATTGAACATTCAAGTTTCTTCCAAAAGACTTAGGACTTGTGGAGAAAGAAGAAGAATATGACTAGTTTAGATGGGCGAATTGATGAAAAGGATTCAAGGCTATGCATCTATGTTGATTTTGAGGAAAGATAGGAGATGGAGGGACGTAAGGACCCAATATGGATGATGAATTAGGAGAGTTAGGAGAGGAAAGTGAAGGGACATAAGGACCCAAGATGGAAGCAAAACATGAAGCCCTTAGTATTGGTGGAGGAGGTCCAAGAATGGACGTGGAAGACGCAAAAGGATAATCAATAAGTTCATCAGCATGTATATGACAACCAAGGACATCAACATCTTTAGAGTGAGCATTAGGATTTTCAATAGGATTATGAACATCTTGAATAGGAGTACCTTCTTTGATAGGATTGTTCGAAGCTTGAAAAGACTTAGGAAGAGTAGAAAGTGGAAGCAAACATGGAGTGGTAGAATAAGAAGATGGAAGACTTTGATCTTGACAAGGATCTTTGGATAGCATAAGCGCATAATTTTTCTCTTGATTTTCAATAGGCTCAACATTGGAAGTAACAATACCATTTTTAATAACCTTAATGGAAGTATCATCTTTGGAAAGTGCAAGTGTGGTAAGGTTATTTTGATTGTCAATAAGCTCAACGGTATAAGTAGTAACTTGATCTTGCTTAGGAGAAGACTTAAGACAGGGTGGAATGAATGAGAAAGAGCATAAGGGATCAAAAGAACCATGACGTGGATAAGAGACGTCATAAAGAGGAATGGATGACATGGACATTTCTTGATCTTGATCTTTATTTCTATTCTTTTCTTTATGATTTTTAGAGTCCTCTTGATATGGAGCCACTTCTAAGGACAAGGAAGCATGTTGGAATTGTACTTTGGGAAGAGATGGGAAAGGATTAGCTGAAGTAGGCATCATAGCATATAAAGGCTTATGCTCTTTAGGTTTAGCATTATTTAAAGTATTTTCAGCCAAGTGAAGGTTATCTTGAGCTTGTTTAAGAGGTAGCCCTTGACAATAACTATAGGGAAATGTATGGAAAGCATTAGGATCTGTTTCAAACAAAGGATTTGTGAAAGATGTGAGAGGCTTGGAAAATTTAGGAGATGTATGTGTATTGGAGGAAGTAGAGGATGGAAGGGAATCATTACAAAAAATTGGTTCATCATTATCATGATCTTGCTTGAGAGTACAATCTTTATTTTCAACATGAGAATCCTTGGAGGAGAGATGCTTGTAGTAGCTACTTTTATAATTAGCATGGAAAAATTTCTCTTCCACAAATTTATCATCAAAGTATTGCTCATAAAAATCATCAAATTCTCTTTCAAATTCAAAATCATACGGATCACCATCACAATCTCTCCACTATGAACCCCCATCCCTAGTAAGCGCGAGCACACAACAAGGAGGACCCTTAGGAATAGAGGTGTCATAAGTATGTCTATGCATTTCGTCATAATAGCCATCACCAAAATAGGCATCAAAATCATCAGAATCATAATAGGCGGGATCATCAAAGTCATAGTCATCAGAAATAGACATGTCATTCTTCACAGAAGAGTTATCACAAGGATTATCATGTTGCTTATTATGGTATGAATTTTGAAGAGAATCATGACTCTTGGAAGAAGTAGAAGAAGAATGAGATCGCGACTCTTGGAAGAAGAAAATTTGGATGATGAAGAATGATGAGACGAATTAGAAGATGAAAGATGTTTGGAAGAAGGAGGTCATTGTGAAAATATCATGCTTATGATTCTAGCAAAGGCGTCTAATTCACTTGCTTGTTTATATATCATTTTTTCCAATTTATCATACATGAACTTTTTGGAAAAATCAACACTCTTCGAATTGAGAAATAAGTTCAAGATCATCTATTCTTAAGAGACGTTCCATAACAAGATATTTTAAATTCATGGTTCTAGAAGAGGATGAATCAAGAAGAGATGAAAATAGAAGAAGGTAGACTAGATAATAAGAGGAAAAGATTCAAGCATACGCAAAGATCTTAGGAAGAAGAGGAAGAAGCGTGAAAGAAGAAGAGAAAGGATGGAGATGGGAAGACTAGCAAGACATGAGAGATGTGGAAGAAAGAAGACCAAGAGTCATTTTGTGTAATTTGATACCGTTTACGTTCATTGGGATGTTGAGCAACATGTCATAACACTCGTTGGGGAGACCAACTGAATTTTTCATAACTCGGGAACTCAGATTTGGCAAGTTCGCAGATAACAACAAAATAGCTCACTAGTGTGTGCTATAATTGTGTCACACTTCTATGAATCCTTACATTCAAGAACACTCAAGAATGAGGTCTCAAAAATTGATCCATAGCTCCCTAGGCATGGAGTGCAAGGGTTTTTAGAATGCTCTC
>MU226920.1:65354-75892 GCA_018584345.1 Thuja plicata | reverse complement strand
TTGTGCATAGTTGATTTGTTGAGTATTCTGTAGTTGCATGATTAATTGATTTATTTAATTGAAATTATCTCTCATGTATTTTCAATTAATCACTTTGCTTTGATATTATAAAGTTGAGTTATGCATGTGCTTTAAGTGAAAATTGAAAATAAAATAATTATTTTAATTAATAATTAGATAATTTATTTTCCCATTAGGGTTTTCACTTTTTGAAAATCTAATTGCTTGGTTTTCTATATCCTTGGATTGAAAGTCATTTTGGAGATTTTTTTCAAGGAGGGGAGAAAGGAAAATCAGGTGATGGAGGTTTTTGAAAAGCTTGAGAGAAATTTTGGAGCATTTGTGGATTCATCTTGCTTGGATTTGTGGGTTTGTTCCTCTCATCAGTTATAAAGGTAGGATCTTGTTCTTGTCAATCTTAGCTTTCAGATCCCTGTCTTCTGTGCATCTGAAAAGCTAGGATCCTTTGGGTGAAGCTTCCTTGATTGATCATTGTGTGGAATTTTGGTTAAAATTGAGAAATGTGTTCTTAGATCAGTTTTGTGTCTCAAATCATGTTTGCATGTCAGATCTGTGCTTGTGGGCGTAAAGGGTTTCAATTTATTGCTTTGGGTGTAAATGGGTATTGAGAGTTTTCAATTGGTATGAATTTGTCTTTAATATTTTCCCTTAGGGTTTTGATTTGTAAAAATGTCTTTTTTGATTGAGTAATGATGAAAATTGTTTTCAAACCCTCAGATTTGTGGAAAACTCACCTTAGAAAGAAGAAACCTTGCCTTATCTTGTTCTTGGCTAAAATCTGCATGGAATAAGAGCAATAGGTTAATTTGCATGTTAAGGAAAAAGTATACTCTCCTTGGAAAGAAATTAAAAATATTAATTTAAGGATCTTTCTCGTTATTGTAAATTTGCATGTTAAAAAAAAAACCACCTTATTTATTCAGATCTCTTATTGAAGGGAAAATGCCTCCATTATTGAAAAATAGAACTTAGATGTATTTCTCTAGGAAAGAAAGAAGTTTGTTTATTATTATTGTATAAAAATTTAATTTAAAAAAAAAAACAAGGTTCATGTATTTTATACAGACTGGTGTTTAATTTTTATTTAAAAAAAAAAATTAATAATAATAAAATAGTATTAAATTTAAAAGAATATTTAAAACAAACATGATTGTTTGTTTAAGGTTTTGTGTGACTTTTTAAAAAAATAATAATAATAATAAAATGATTTATTGAGTGGGGGGGGATGAACCCCACCCCAGCCCGTGGGGGCCACAGCCCGCTGGCACGGCAGCAAAGGCTGTCGGCACGGTAGCCAAGGCTGCCGGCACGACAGACTTACTGTCGACCGCAGCAGCTGCAGCTCCTTCCTTTATGGAAGGGAGTGTGAGGGGGGGTGCAGGGCCCAGCCCACCCCCATTTAATTACCTTTTTTTTTTTAAAACAAAATTTTGTTTAAAAATTGTTTTATATTAAGTTTATTTTTTTTGGTCATTTAATTTATTAATAGTATTTTTTTAAAATATGCTTTATTTTATTTTTTATAAAATGAAATTTATTCAAATCTGTTTTATTAAGAGTTATGTTTTATATATATAGTTTTTATATTATTTAACTAATATAAATTGATTTATTTATATTATTAAATATGTAAAATGTGATAATTACTTTTATTACTGAAGTTTTATTTGATTAAATATATTGATCTTATTTGTTCAAATGTGTACTATTATTTTAATTAACAAATAATTATTAATAGAGATTAATGATTAATTTGGTTAAATGATTGTTATTATAGGTAATAGGATATCAATTTTGTTAAGGATTAGATCTTATTGAGATCGAGAGATTTAGGAACATTTAGTTAGAAAAGTGATTGAAAATATCATCTAAATTATGTAATCTTGTTCCTTTCAAAATTTTCTTTGTTGCAATCCTTTGATAAGCTTATAGATGTTTCTATATCTTTTACTTGTAATTATAGTTTAGTTTTAGTAATTATTTATTGGATTAATTTATATGATGTGAGTGTTATAAATTAATCTATAAAGGCTTATGTACATTTTCTTTTGAAAATCAAGTTATATTGTGTTAGTAATTTATCAGATAAACTAATTTGAATAGTGTTATCTATAAATGAGTTTATCATTGATTATTGTTGTCTTTCTGGAATCATCTTTACCATGTCAGGATGTGTTTTTCTAAATGAATGTTAAAGGATTATGAGCTTCTCTCTATATGAATTGTTGTGTGTCGTTTGTCTGTTGGGGATTAGTTGGCTATCAGGAGGAAAATCCAAAGGTTTTTGGGGTTTCAGTTATGTGATGTTTTATGTGCTTTAGTGCATGTTCATGTTGTTATCAAATTTTGGGTCTCAATCTTTTTAACCCAACCTAAGTTGTCTCAACTAGTCCTGTGTGATCATGTGATGTTATCTCTATGTGATATTGGTTAATTGAGAACCAATCATTCTTGTGTGGGCAAGAACCAGATGTTAGAGTTTTGATCTTGTTTTGATATTCTTTATGATTCTCTAGGGGTGTATCCCTATATGAGCAAGAATCAGTGATGAGGTTTGTGATATACCTTTGTGATGTTCTTGTGTGAACCTAGGGTAGGTAACCTAGTTGTATAGTAGGAGGTGGCTTACAATAAGTACCGGAGCCCACAAGTGGCTGCTAGGATTTGCTTATTGTAAGTAATGGTAACAAGTGATAACATAATTAATCTAATTAGGCTGACCTAGTATTAAAATAATAAGATTAACGCCTCACCCATGCTTGAGTGCTAACATAGGCTAAGATGGAGGATGAGTAGATGCTTGCCCCCCCCTTTCGAGGTGCGGGTTTGGGAATCATTGGTGATCTTGTCTGTATGAAAGGTCATTGATGTCGTGTATAGTCACTTGGGTGCCAGAATCCATTAAGGGATTGCTAGGGCTGAACTCAAGGATGTGACGTACATGATGAAACCTTCCTATATATAGCTTGGGTTATCCTATGTGTGTCAGTACCTCTGGTGTTGTTTAGTGTTCCTTGTTTTGGATTAGAGTGCTTCTAGGATCTTCTTATGCATGGTGTATGAGGTCATGTTTACCTTATTTATATTCTTGTTGTATATCCCGTGTGTGTGGGCCTTTTATTATCTCCTCAGCATGGTGGGAGTGGACCTTTGGTTCCACATGGTCAGGTGGTAGTGGTTCTTATTTCCATTGAGATTCGACATTCGTCTTCATGCTTTGATGATCCTTGATGCAGTTCTCCTTCCTCTATCTTCTTCATCTTCTGGGAACTTGTATAGTTCTTGAGATGTGTATTGTTCCATATGTATTTATTGGTTATCATCCTTGAAGGATGCAATGTATTGTCTATTATGCATTATTACATACCCTGTGACTTGTGCAGTGGATGTTGATTAGGTGGTATATCTTATGGTATCAGAGGTATATGTAATCTTTATTATTGAGATGTATGTTATTGGGTTCAGATTATGTAACCTTTATGTCAGTTCTATATTATTATAATTGTAGATTAGTTTGCTTAAGTAATTCTACATCAAGGAACCCTTGAGGAATGTTAATCATGTATGTGTTGTATTTCATGTATGTCATGTACTTCATTGTGTTGCTTCCGCACTGTTATCATTATTGTTTGTAAACATTTAAAAAAAAAAAAAATTATTCCGTGAAATCAGTGTCATGTTTAGGTTAAGCTCTCCTGGGTTCCCTGGCGGGGCATTACACTTGGTATCAGAGCACAAGTTTCTATACTGGGAGCTCTGGGAAAATTGTGTGCCCATTAGAATGGTTAGTAGTGCATGTTAGCACTTGTCTCCTTGTGTCTTGAGAGTCATTGTTCATGATCTCTTATTCTTGTGTGTGGTTCTTTCCACTTGATTTGGGCATGGTGTTTAGTCTTGGCTACTATAGGTGGATACCTACTAAGGCTTGATTTGTGTTAGGATCTGTGATTGAAAACTCTAGGGTCTCTAGTCTTATCGATGCTCATGAAGTTCATAATCATCTATAGGAGTGTTTTTGTTAGTGAGCAGATGGCTTACTTCTTTCGGTCTTGTGTGTTGGTATGTATGAAGACTTGGTGATTGTCATTTGACTGCCTCGTCTGTTATAGCATGATAGTTGATGTATTTTGTATGTGATATGTTGTGGTGATGGAGTCCTAATTTGAAGAACTCCATGTTGCATGGTTTCCTTCCCTTGAATGATGTACGATTCTTGAGTGACCTATTTCTTAGTCTCTTGAGTGTGATTTAATTGATCATGTATGATTAGACTTGCATGTTGTATTGAATAGACTTTGTTTGATTTATATAAAGTGTACTGTGTGAGTGTTGTAATCAGCTCTGATGGAATATGATTGATTATGAAAATTATGAAGTAAACTCTTGTTTGATTCAATACATTGTGCATGAATTAGATGTATTATCATTCATTACAAGTGCATTAACGTATTTAGAATTGTACTCATTATTATAGATTCAAAATTGGGTAAAGGACCTAAGTCCCCAAGTAAATTGTGCATTACATCCTTAGTAGAATTCTTGTAACTCTTAACCTATTTGTAGCAGCTTGCAAATGACTGATTTGATATTAATGCTAGTAATTAAGTAGAATTCATAATTGCATGAAGTTGTATAAGGAGGATGTTAGAATTTAACATATTGTCAAACTTGAGTGATGGTGTGCATACTCTAATGCATCTAGCATAAAAGATCTTGGATGTCGTGAAGTGACTACTCCCTTGAGAGTGTGGCTACTCCTAGTCACCTTGTTATGTGAAATGTTTTTATATTGGTTATTCCTTTTTTGTTGATTGATATCTTGTTGTGTTGTATGTGGTCAACATTAAATTTATTTTCAATTTTCTTATAACTAGATTAGTCACCCAAATCTCTTTTCATTGTCTATTTTGTGGCATTAGTCACATTTGATTTATTGTTGGAATGGTACGTACCCCTTTTGTTTAAATGTTAAACTTTGGAATTTCTTCCACTTGAGCTTTTCCTTAGTCTTGTATGGTGGCTATTCTGAATGTTTGTGGTTGTTGACCATGTTTCGTGATAAGTATTGCTTCTATCATGTTCTTTAAGGACCTCTGATAGTATGTATAAGGGAGGACATCACAGAGATTGCACTATAGTTGTAGGTGAAATGAAATGCATTATGTAATTTACATGTTTGTGTTGGTGTTGCATTAAGTAATATTGCATGAATGTTCTAATTTATATTCAATATGAACATGGATATGTGTCTTCTATATTAAGCTTTAGTATGTATGTGTTTCATGATTTTGAAAACATTAAAGATATAGACTTAATTAGAAGGTATTAGGCGATGAATAAATGATTAAATAGATGTTTTGTTTATGCTTGAATTGGGATTATATTATTCTTTGTGATTCATTATGCATATTTCAAAATAAGATAGTAAGTTGACTTACATTAGTTCTTCTTGAAAGTAAATGAGTGATTGTTGTGATGGTATATTCTTTTGGTGTTTATGAAGTGGGTGAATCTTCGTGTTTGAACCTTATTAATAGGGGGTGTAGCACTATTGTCTGAATCCTTCTGTTTCTTTACTAGATTAGTTATCGGCTTCCAGGAGTAAGCCTAGTTTTAGGGGAGGAGGATGTAATACCTACCCCTTTGTCTGTCTATCTATGTCAGTCTCTGATATCTTTGAGACCATAGTATGTATGTGTTGGCTTTTCATGTGATTTTAAAGATAATCGTGCTTTAATTTTTATTATGCTATTGATCCATGATTAGTCGTATTATATCATCTATTTGCATATGATTTATGATTATTTCATGTTGGTTATGATTACGTTAGGATGTCATTTTGATTATGGTTTTCTGACAATACTGACCTTATATTTATATGCACATGGATCATTTGTATGATTTGCATTAATGTCTGTTGTGTTTGGTATGGTATGGGACAGAGTCGTAGTTACTTGCTTCGGTGAGATCCACACAATAACTTAGTCTCAACCATTGTTTTTCATATGATATATATGCATGTATGTTCAGCTTTGTGATGACAGGTTTGCAGGTATCGGGCTACGTCTTCCCTAAATTGGCAGGAGTGAGCGTGCCCTATCGCATTAATCTCAATGGTAAGAGAGGGGAGATAATATTCAAGTCTAAATCCATACCCTAAACCTTTACATTGTCCTAGAACTGGGCAAGAATCTGATTGACTACCCTAGTGTTTGAATCAGTCTAGTGACGTGGATTCGTGAGCCTGTTTGTGTGTGCTTGGGTGTCTGTTTCAGTTGATTATCTATTTGAGGTGTTTATCTGTTTGGATGGGTTTCAAGTGATTTAATGATGCTTTTAGCTTGAATTATTTAATTAATATTTAAGGAAAATATTAATGTTAATTATTGCACCTTTATTAAGGTTAAAATATTGATATATGAAATATATGGCTATTTAATAATTAAATATTAAATAAAGGCCTATATTTAATTAATTGATTTAATTATTAAGTCGTGATTTAAATAATTAAGATTTAATAAATAGTAAATTCAATTAATTGTGATTGGTTGTGCATAGTTGATTTGTTGAGTATTCTGTAGTTGCATGATTAATTGATTTATTTAATTGAAATTATCTCTCATGTATTTTCAATTAATCACTTTGCTTTGATATTATAAAGTTGAGTTATGCATGTGCTTTAAGTGAAAATTGAAAATAAAATAATTATTTTAATTAATAATTAGATAATTTATTTTCCCATTAGGGTTTTCACTTTTTGAAAATCTAATTGCTTGGTTTTCTATATCCTTGGATTGAAAGTCATTTTGGAGATTTTTTTCAAGGAGGGGAGAAAGGAAAATCAGGTGATGGAGGTTTTTGAAAAGCTTGAGAGAAATTTTGGAGCATTTGTGGATTCATCTTGCTTGGATTTGTGGGTTTGTTCCTCTCATCAGTTATAAAGGTAGGATCTTGTTCTTGTCAATCTTAGCTTTCAGATCCCTGTCTTCTGTGCATCTGAAAAGCTAGGATCCTTTGGGTGAAGCTTCCTTGATTGATCATTGTGTGGAATTTTGGTTAAAATTGAGAAATGTGTTCTTAGATCAGTTTTGTGTCTCAAATCATGTTTGCATGTCAGATCTGTGCTTGTGGGCGTAAAGGGTTTCAATTTATTGCTTTGGGTGTAAATGGGTATTGAGAGTTTTCAATTGGTATGAATTTGTCTTTAATATTTTCCCTTAGGGTTTTGATTTGTAAAAATGTCTTTTTTGATTGAGTAATGATGAAAATTGTTTTCAAACCCTCAGATTTGTGGAAAACTCACCTTAGAAAGAAGAAACCTTGCCTTATCTTGTTCTTGGCTAAAATCTGCATGGAATAAGAGCAATAGGTTAATTTGCATGTTAAGGAAAAAGTATACTCTCCTTGGAAAGAAATTAAAAATATTAATTTAAGGATCTTTCTCGTTATTGTAAATTTGCATGTTAAAAAAAAAACCACCTTATTTATTCAGATCTCTTATTGAAGGGAAAATGCCTCCATTATTGAAAAATAGAACTTAGATGTATTTCTCTAGGAAAGAAAGAAGTTTGTTTATTATTATTGTATAAAAATTTAATTTAAAAAAAAAAACAAGGTTCATGTATTTTATACAGACTGGTGTTTAATTTTTATTTAAAAAAAAAAATTAATAATAATAAAATAGTATTAAATTTAAAAGAATATTTAAAACAAACATGATTGTTTGTTTAAGGTTTTGTGTGACTTTTTAAAAAAATAATAATAATAATAAAATGATTTATTGAGTGGGGGGGGATGAACCCCACCCCAGCCCGTGGGGGCCACAGCCCGCTGGCACGGCAGCAAAGGCTGTCGGCACGGTAGCCAAGGCTGCCGGCACGACAGACTTACTGTCGACCGCAGCAGCTGCAGCTCCTTCCTTTATGGAAGGGAGTGTGAGGGGGGGTGCAGGGCCCAGCCCACCCCCATTTAATTACCTTTTTTTTTTTAAAACAAAATTTTGTTTAAAAATTGTTTTATATTAAGTTTATTTTTTTTGGTCATTTAATTTATTAATAGTATTTTTTTAAAATATGCTTTATTTTATTTTTTATAAAATGAAATTTATTCAAATCTGTTTTATTAAGAGTTATGTTTTATATATATAGTTTTTATATTATTTAACTAATATAAATTGATTTATTTATATTATTAAATATGTAAAATGTGATAATTACTTTTATTACTGAAGTTTTATTTGATTAAATATATTGATCTTATTTGTTCAAATGTGTACTATTATTTTAATTAACAAATAATTATTAATAGAGATTAATGATTAATTTGGTTAAATGATTGTTATTATAGGTAATAGGATATCAATTTTGTTAAGGATTAGATCTTATTGAGATCGAGAGATTTAGGAACATTTAGTTAGAAAAGTGATTGAAAATATCATCTAAATTATGTAATCTTGTTCCTTTCAAAATTTTCTTTGTTGCAATCCTTTGATAAGCTTATAGATGTTTCTATATCTTTTACTTGTAATTATAGTTTAGTTTTAGTAATTATTTATTGGATTAATTTATATGATGTGAGTGTTATAAATTAATCTATAAAGGCTTATGTACATTTTCTTTTGAAAATCAAGTTATATAGTGTTAGTAATTTATCAGATAAACTAAGTTGAATAGTGTTATCTATAAATGAGTTTATCATTGATTATTGTTGTCTTTCTGGAATCATCTTTACCATGTCAGGATGTGTTTTTCTGAATGAATGTTAAAGGATTATGAGCTTCTCTCTATATGAATTGTTGTGTGTTGTTTGTCTGTTGGGGATTAGTTGGCTATTAGGAGGAAAATCCAGAGGTTTTTGGGGTTTCAGTTATGTGATGTTTTATGTGCTTTAGTGCATGTTCATGTTGTTATCAAATTTTGGGTCTCGATCTTTTTAACCCAACCTGAGTTGTCTCAACTAGTCCTATGTGATCATGTGATGTTATCTGTATGTGATATTGGTTAATTGAGAACCAATCATTCTTGTGTGGGCAAGAACCAGATTTTAGAGTTTTGATCTTGTTTTGATATTCTTTATGATTCTCTAGGGGTGTATCCCTATATGAGAAAGAATCAGTGATGAGGTTTGTGATATACCTTTGTGATGTTCTTGTGTGAACCTATGGTAGGTAACCTAGTTGTATAGTAGGATGTGGCTTACAATAAGTACCGGAGCCACAAGTGGCTGCTAGGATTTGCTTATTGTAAGTAATGGTAACAAGTGATAATATAATTAATCTAATTAGGCTGACCTAGTATTAAACTAATAAGATTAACGCCTCACCCATGTTTGAGCACTAACATAGGCTAAGATGGAGGATGAGTAGATGCTTGCCCCCCCCTTTCGAGGTGCAGGTTTGGGCATCATTAGTGATCTTGTCTGTATGAAAGGTCATTGATGTCGTGTATAGTCACTTGGGTGCCAGAATCCATTAAGGGATTGCTAGGGCTGAACTCAAGGATGCGACGTACATGATGACACCTTCCTATATATAGCTTGGGTTATCCTATGTGTGACAGTACCTCTGGTGTTGTTTAGTGTTCCTTGTTTTGGATTAGAGTGCTTCTAGGATCTTCTTATGCATGGTGTATGAGGTCATGTTTACCTTATTTGTATTTTTGTTGTTCATCCCGTGTGTGTGGGCCTGTTATTATCTCCTCAGTACGATGGGAGTGGACCTTTGGTTCCACGTGGTCAGGTGGTAGTGGTTCTTATTACCATTGAGATTCGACATTCGTCTTCATGCTTTGATGATCCTTGATGCAGTTCTTCTTCCTCTATCTTCTTCATCTTCTGGGAACTTGTATAGTTCTTGAGATGTGTATTGTTCCATATGTATTTATTGGTTAACATCCTTGAAGGATGCAATGTATTATCTATTATGTATTATTACATACCCTGCGACTTGTGTAGTGGATGTTGAATAGGTGGTATACCTTATGGTATCAGAGGTATATGTAATCTTTATTATTGAGATGTATGTTATTGGGTTCAGATTATGTAACCTTTATGTCAGTTCTATATTATTATAATTGTAGATTAGTTTGTTTAAGTAATTCTATGTCAAGGAACCCTCGAGGAATGTTAATCATGTATGCATTGTATTTCATGTACTTCATTGTGTTGCTTCCGCACTGTTATCATTATTGTTTGTAAACATTTAAAAAAAAAAAAAAATATTCCATGAACTCAGTGTCATGTTTAGGTTAAGCTCTCTTGGGTTCCCTGGCGGGGCATTACAATTAATATATCAAATAATTTTATATGATTTAAATGTTAATATTTTCAAGTCTAACCTGGTGGCCTAATGTAGGGTACAAGTGCAGCAACATAACTATTAAGATGTAAAATGGGCTTATATTATAAATTAAAACTTTAAATGGAGGCATGGGCTGTACAATGCATATATTATCAGAATATTACTTGACATCTCAAGAGATTATTTTCTAGATAAGCCAGAATGATGTAGTCCTATAGCA
>MU226920.1:7166-18202 GCA_018584345.1 Thuja plicata | reverse complement strand
TAGGATTTAAAGAAATACCGTATTCCCTACATCTCTCAAAGATTATCCTTAAATGCTTAAAGTGATCTGCTGCATTCTTTGAAAAAATAGTTATGTCATCCAAATAAACCAATACGAACCTGTACATTAGAATTATGAAAGCCTTGTCCATGGCTTTCTGGAATGTAGCACCACCATTGGAAAGACCAAATGGCATCTTTTGATACGCCATTGTTCACCATTTAGTTGTGAATGCTATTTTAAACCTGTCTTCTTCCTTCACCAAAATCTGGTTATAACCAGAAAATCCATCCAGCAATGAAAACCGCTCTGAACCTGAAACCACCTGTAAAATATGGTCCATAGAAGGCAAAGGATGCCTATCCTTCAATGATGCCCTGTTTAAATCACGAAAATCTACACAAATTTTGATTTCCCCATTCTTTTTCCTAACAGGAACCAGATTTGAAACCCATGAAGTATGCTTAATTGGGAAAATGATACTACTTTCAATCAATTTATTCAGCTCTTTAATCATTAAGGGTTCAAGTTTAGGATTTACCAGTCTTTGCTTATGTCTAACTGGTTTGGCTCTCGGTTCTAATTCAATTGTGTTCTGGCTAACATTAGGATCAAATCCCTTCAAATCTGAATAATTCCATGCAATTATGTCATGAAATTCATTGCATAAATTGACAAAAATTTGTTGTTCTTCAGGTGCACATACCTTGCCAAGTTTAAGTACCTTATCCTGTGAAATAGCAATCTCTTCGTAATGTTCTTCCTTGATTTGTAAGCTGGATTTGTCCTTTTTGAACTCATCATTGGTCCCAAACATAGATTCCAAAGTGATGAGACCTTTGGGCATCTTATTAGTCCTTAGCTGTATAATTTGATCCTCATACTAATCTTGCAATCTTTGCTGATTTGGCTGAGAAAATTCAGCCTCTTCCCTTAGAAAATTTACAATGTGTTGATCTGATTCAAAAACCTGCCAACTATCTGCATTATTAGGCACAACAGGTCTAACAATAACCTTAACATGATTCAGCCCTTTATTATTACTAATTTTTGTTGGAATATCATACTGAGCTCCTACAGCTGCCAGCCTATCAGCGTGTTTGTTCTGGTTCCTTGGAATAGATTGTAAATTAAAGGCTTCAAAACCTTCAATCAGGTCCCATACAACATGCCTATAACTTTTTAATAAATCATTATTTTTTGTATGAACACTTCTAACCTGATTTACAATCAATTTTGAATCACCATATACTTGCAAACAGCTAACTCCCTTTTTAATTGC
Source organism: Thuja plicata (assembly GCA_018584345.1). NCBI lineage: Eukaryota > Viridiplantae > Streptophyta > Pinopsida > Cupressales > Cupressaceae > Thuja > Thuja plicata. The sequence continues at coordinate 16,920 of MU226920.1, read as the reverse complement.
CCACTTTAAACCATTAATAAGAGCTTCATACTCAGCCACGTTATTTGTGCAACTAAATGTAAACCGGAAAGCAGCATAGTACCTTTGATTTTTTGGTGAAACCAGCATGTAGCCACCTCTAGCACCTATTTTGCTGCGAGATCCATCAAAAAACAATTTCTAGATAGCACTAGATGACTGCTCTAAATCTGCATTTTTTGTAATTGTTGGCATAAAATTAGTTGTTTCACAAATTACATAATTACCCAAGCTGGGCTCCTTAATCTGCGCATCAAAAATTATAACATTTTCAGTGGCCCAAATATCTAATAAAATGTCAGGAATTTGTTCAACTTGCATTTTTGACTCATGAATAGCGTCAATCTCTTCCTGATCATAAATAACAGTTGCTGTACCATTTTCAGTACTTGTAACATGTGGTTCAATGCAAAATTTAGCAATAGGCTCAGAAGGAATAGTCACTTTTGTACCATACCTAGTACGAAACAGCATATGAGACCAATCTACTGATAAATATCCTCCTATTTTAGCAGTAAAATCTCTTGATAAACAGATAGAAAAATTAGGAGGTAGATCAATAATAAAGACATCCATGGGAACTGAAAAAGTAGGGAAAGAATGCATTGTTAGATCAAGATTTCTAATCACACCAATCATGTCTACAGCTGTACCATCAAGTTGCACAACCCCTTTTTCTATTGGTTCGTATTTAAGACCTAATTGGTCAACAATCTTTTTGGGCATAACTGAACTAGAAGCCCCGGAATCAATCATGCAATTGTGAACTAGATTCTTTCCTATTATGATAGTAATATAGAAAGGTGGAGGCTTTACCAACTTAGGTAACTACTGGGTTAAAGCATCATTTCTAGCCATTAAAACCTTAGGTGTTTGCTATTTCAAAACATCATCAGAAAGTGCAAGAGTCTGTAATGCTTCTTGTAGCATATCTTTTTGTCCAGGAAGTGATAAAACTTCCCAAATTGAAACAGGAACATGTGTCTTCTTAAGATGATCAACAATATTAAAACCTTGAGCACTAACCTTTTGTTGGTGTTTTGGAACAGCCAGCTCTTTTGCTGGTTGCGATGGATGTGAATGTGTGTTTTGAGCTTGGATTTTCTATTGTGTACCTTTTAAAATCTACTATTGTGGTAAAATAGCAGGTTTCTATACCTTATCAGCTTGTTGTTTCTCATTTGCAGCCTTTGTTTTTGACCTTGTGCCTACTGCTACAGGTCTCCAAACTTGATCCTGATCAGAACTAGCTGCTAAAAAGACTTCATCAGCATTAAAATTCATTAAAGTTTCATCTAGATTACCTTGCTGTTGTATTTTCTGATTTTGAGTTTCCCCTTGAACATTAACAATTTGATTCTATAAAAAATCCTGCCTCCTAGCTTCCAATGCATGTGGACAATCAAGCCAAAAATGATTTGCGTTACAAGTACTGCACCACTCCTCTTCTTGTGCATAGTTATTTTGTGGGACGACTACCATTTCTTTGGAAGTACTAGGAGTTGCATAATTATAGGGTTGATTAGTCCTTTGGCCATAGTTTCTTTGCTGGTCCTGATTTTGGTGCTGCTGATTTGAGCTTGATGCTTGATTAGATTGCCTATTCTATTGAAAAGAAACTTGAGGGGATCTATTATACTGACCTTGCTGCCTCTTTAAATTTGTGATTTCATTGCCATAATTCTGCAGGGTCCTCATCATGCTTTCGCTTTTGTCCTTTAGCTCCATATTTTTTTCTTTTAGCTCTCTAAAAGGAGCTACGACAACATTTTCTTCTGCTGCAACCTGCATATTAAATGCTAGTAATGCTGGCATAGGAGGTACAACTGCTATTGGTGGAACAATAGCTGGTACTACTGGCTGTATTTCTGCAAAATAAGGCATTGGAGGCAACTTTCCAACCTGTATCAAACTGTTCTTAGCTCTGACAGCAACATCATAAGCAGCAGGTAAAGTGTGCCCACCCATAGACTGTATCATAACTGCAATATTAGGGTTAAATGCTTTTAAAAAGAAAAGAAATGCATAATCATTAGATGGCTTGACAGATCTTGGAATTCTGTCCCAAGTTCTCTGGAAATGAAAGTTGAAATCTAAAATATTCTCATTAATATCTCTTTTAATAGTAGTTAATTGTTCAACCAAAGATAAATTATCTGATCTATCCTCAAACTTGCTGATTAATACAGTGCCCAAGTCATCCCATGTGCTAATAGAATTAATTGGTAGACTTCTAAACCAGATCAACGCTTTACCCTTAAGTGAAGTTGCTAACAATTTCAAAGCTACATCATCATGACTAACTTGATGTAATCCACATAAAGTAGCAATATCTTTAATATGCTCTATTGCTGAAATATGACCCTCACCATTAAAATATGTCAAACCTTTAAGTGCTGCAGGCGGAATATCATGATGAACAAAAATTTGTAATGGGCTGCTAGCATCAAATGCCACAAATGGTAAATTTCTAGTCATTTGTACTGATGGTACTTGCTGCTGAACTATAGTTGTAACGGAAGGCTTAGTATGATGAATTACTTTCCTTTGGTAAGTCTTCAATCCTGGGGTAGCAGTACCGCTAGTGGATGCTACAGTAGCAGATTGGTCCTTTGTAGCCTCTTCAAAGATAGGTAATTCTGATCCAGAATTGTTAAAAGCACTTAATTCTTCAGGAAAATTGAAATCTTCTATAATTACCTCATGTCCCTCAGAAATGGCAGCTTGATCTTCAAATATAGGGTTTTCAAATAATGAAAAACCAGGCCTCCTAAGAAAAGAGGATGATCCTTCTACAATTTGAGATGTTCTATTTCTTCTCGCTGATCTGTTACCTCTTCTATTAGATGGAAGCTCTTGATAAATGAATCCTTCACTATTTTCTCTTGTAGGTGTTCTTCTCATCAGGATAAACACTTAAATCTGCAACTAAATCTGCAATAAACCTTCACAACAGAGTCGCCAGGTGCTGGTAAAAATGCCTTCTCAAAGGATGGAATACTGCTGCTTACACCAAAACAACAATAAAAACTTGTAAATCAAGGAACTGTGGAGCAGTTTGGGTCCCACCGGGCGTGCCAAAAACTGTTGTCAATCAGGATTGCGCCAATAGCTTGATATGGAATCTAGCTATCCTGTTGAAACATGGAAACGTTCCCATTGATGGGGTTGAGAATGAATCTCCAGATTCTAGGCCAGTTCCTCTTAGGTTTGGAATATCACTTGCACAAAATTGTTGTATATAAGGAAAAGGGGAAAGAAATGACCTAATAAACCCTAAAACTATAAAGGTGATACACCAAATCTGACTTGTAACTTCAATCAATTCAGCACAGATTTCAAGAAATAACTATGGTTCTCAACACCCAGACAATCACCTAACTACAAAAGTGTTTCTATGTAAGGATCAAAAATATTTTGCAGAGGTAGGGAAACAATGCTTCACCAAATCAATGCAAAAATTAGAACACAAACAATAGACCTGTAGTTATATGTAGCAAGATTTTGAAATGTAATAAGGAATGCAGCTTAAAATGAAGGCTAACACAACATTCAAGCAATAAAACTCACAATATTACACTTCGCACCAATGGGAAGGAACATGTATCTCTATATATCAATGCAAGAACAAATCTCTGCTACAATGCCTTACAATTCTCTCTCAAGTTTGCAACATGCAAAACAACTGAGCCAAAAAGAAGTCCTAAATAATGATGTCAAAATGAGGTAAAATAGAGTTCCCAAAAACCCTAATCCGTATGCATGAGAAAATCCTCCAAAAATATAAGTCAAACTGCTAGAAAGTGAAGTCAAAGTGCCTCAATAACTACCTCAAGTGATGCCTGACTGAACTGCCACTTAAAATCATCTCAAACTGCTCCATAACTCCCAAAAATCATGCAAATATGTGAGGGGTTAGATATGGAAGAAAAAGCTATCAAAAAGTGAGTGTAACTGTCGTGAACTAATGGTAAACTGCTCCAAATGAAACCTCAACTGATATCAACTGATGCTGAACTCAAAAAAGAACTCAAAGTGACCCAAACTATCCCTAATCTACCTCCAATCTAAACAGAAATGAAAGACTCATCCTTTGATCAAGATGATTATCTTAAGCAATATATTTATTCACTAATATAACCTTTGGTTATATATTCATTTATTTCATATATTCTGTGAATAATTATATATATATTAATCCAAATTATAATCAATCTATTTAATATCTAATAAATAACAAATTTATATATAAATATATAAATAGAATAAAATTATATTAATGCATCTATGTATAGGTTTGTTTCTTTATTAGATATTAAATAGATCGAATATAATATCAAATCTAATTTTAATAATATAAATTATAATAAAATTTCTATTTAAGTTAAATAGATAAATAATTTATGTATTTAATTAAAATAGAAATTTAGAATATAACTTATATTATTAAAATTAATTTGAATAGGAACAATACAAATAAAACTAGCACTTAATATATTAATAAAATAGATAAAAAAAACCAAAGGACTTGGGAAACCATGCATAATTTAAAAATTTTGACATATGGCCGACATAACTTGTTGAGATATCTGCATTTTTTACAAAGCCATGTGATTAGGCTTTCGTGGCTTGCTAGGAAGTGTCCATAGTTTGATACCTTGCGGATTCCAAATAAAATACAAAATAACAAAATCATTGTTATTGGTCTCATTCTCATCTTTGAAACTTAGGCATTTGTATCATTTTCCTTTCTTGCCGAGAAGAGAGGCTAGGGTTTGAAGGTTTTTTATGCTGCCATGAGGATTTGATCTCTGCACCTCTCTGTTCTTCATGCCGCCAATGATTGAACTGCTACAATTTTCTTTTGTTTCCTTAAAATTGTGTGAGATCTCTGCATTTCCTTTTGGCTATGCATCTTTCAACATTATAGAAGATAACATAGAATTTTGACATTGCAATGCTGGAGTATTCTTCTGATTTCGAGCTTGCTCTAGACATAAGTATCAGTTGTAGCTGGAAGTCGACCTTTGGGTTTTAAGAATGGCTTATGTTAAAACTGATATACGGCTGAACATAAGATAAGTAACATTTAAGGTTTCCCTTTCTTCTGTTTGGATGTATTGCTTCGATCTGGGCATTCCTTCTTGCACTATGTTGAACTCACTATTGTTTATCTTATATTTTGCATATGTGGGTTCAAAATTTTATGAACCCAAGCTTTGTTCACTGTAAATTTACATGCCATATGCGGCACTTACTATTGTTTATCTTATATACTGTGCTTTGCTTTTGATATACTCACTGTTCTCCACCCGCGAGCTCACCATTCTGTGATTGTTATCATGCTGTGACTGTTAAATACTTTCACATGGACTCCTTTGATTTTTGCAGCTGATAATGAAGGTTAAAATGACTCTAACATCTCTTTTGAAAGCTCCACCAAGAAGCAAATGTTGAGGCCTAAGGTGCATGTGTTAAAAGTGAAACACGACTTAAGAGTTTGGTTCTTTAGAACCTACAACCAGCTGCTAGAAGACCATACCCACCCAAGAATAGGCTCTTCTGACACATTTCTGATATTCCATGCTTGATGGCTCTGCCTGGAAAGAAAATGAAAAACTCCCTCATGAATGTATCCATACATGCTATGATCTCTGGTGTTTTTATGCTTGCAGTTCCAACACTTTGTGATTTCTATTCACGTGTTTGAAAATAAGACACGCTCTACTTACTGTAGCTTCATATGGTCTTTAAACTTTAGATTTCAAAATTTTGTTATACTGCTGGTGCCGATAATGTATATTTGAAGGCCTTATATTTTTTCTTGAAAACACAATATTTTGACTTGAGAACAACATGGGCCACGACTTCCTTGCTTTGAAACTTATGTGCCCCTTTGATGCTCGAGCTCTACCATTTGGTTTCAAATATTATTTGGGTTCTCATTTCTTACATGGCACCTCCTCCTATAGTTGATGATCTCCTTGATGTGATTGTTTTCTTATGGATGCATGCCTTGTAACATTGCTCATGAATTGATTGATGTTCATCCTCTTTGACACTGATAGTCACCAATAAGACATAGAAACCTTTAGCAGCTTCTTGGAATTCTTATTTTTTGTGTCATCACAGCTGTACAAATACACATCACTATTTTTCTATCCTTTTCCTTATCACTACACAGGAGTACCTCATATGATATTGACACCAATTCGTACCATTTTGTTCATTGAGATCATGTTGTTAATTTTTAGAAAAATGATCACTTGTTTTTTTTTTGTTTCTATTTAACTGCAACTTAGAGGAATGCATTCATATACTCAAACACTTGCTATCCATTGTTAATGACCTCTTCCTGTAGCATGTTATCTTATTTTCTGTAGAATATTATTTCCATAAATCTTGTAGCGTGTTATTCTTAGATTGAAAATAAACTTTTTGACATTCTGTTATAGATACATGACCAAAATGTGATAAGACTTGTATCACCAGCACTTATTTTTAGCAATACAATCTGATTCTTTGTTTTGGTTACATCTTCTATGCATTGTATTAACTTAATTCCTTCCGGATATGCCTTCATGCACTATTTTCTATCATTGATACATAACAATTTCTGATTTCTCACTTTGTCTTTTTCAAAACAGCAGCATGTATCATTTAGAATTTTAATGTTTGTTTGATATGAGTCAATCAATGATCTTATACATGTATTGCAATGATGTATCAATTTTGCAAAAATCAAACCAGACTCAAACAATACAGAAAAATAATTTAACTTTGAAATATATCATGCATACTTATCTCATCATTGATATGTAGTTCTATTGCTTTAATGCCATGCTTCGTTTTCACTGTTGATTACTCATTCAATCTCTGATTTGTCACCCATCCCTTAAACTTTGTCATTCTATTCCTAAAACTTTATATCTTTTTGTAGCCTTCTCTACTATTCTCAGCACCTTGAGTCATCACTTACGGCATTCGAGCATGGGCTCGTGACTCCCATAAGTGGTATTCTAGTCATAAACCTCATTCTTTTTTCTTTTTCCTGTTCCATTCCAGCATGAAATAAAACTTTGTAACTTTTAACCTTGACATGTTGGCTGGAAGGTTTCATGACATAAGTCATGTCCCTTCAACAGCCTGTTTACCATAAATCCATGATTTGGCTGAAAGGTCCCATGCTTGTAATGTATGCATGCCCCCTCGATAGCCTCCTCTTGTCCAGCCGATCTTCATGTCTTCGCCTGTCCATGATCTAGATGAAAGGTTTCAAACATGTAATGTATGTTTTCCCCTTCAACATCCTTCTCATTGTCTTTTCCTGTCCATGAGTGTCCTCTGGTCTTGGACTGATTTTCCCTAAACCTGCACATGAAACAAACAATGTTAAGAAAATAAGTGCCCTTTCTGTTTAAGACTTAGCTTTTCTTTCCTCTTGTAGCTTTATGACTTTGTCTTCTAATTTATGATTTTGAAGTGTGACCAAGTAGAGAATTAGAAGATTGTTTATTCCTTCTCCATTGCTCAGTTCAAATGAACTGACCCATTTTATCATTCTTCTTTTGCAGGATGACTTGGAGTACTCCGGGATGTGGGACCAAAGATGCAGCAACGTTCAACTCTCCATGAAACACCAGGCAATGGGGGGGCCTAACCTATCTTCTTTTCTCCCTTTTTCTACATTTACAAAAATGTGAATTGTTTTTTAGTTCCTGCATTCAATTCATGAAACTAAAATGCATGCCTGCATTAACCTACTGCCACGGGATGTGTGGCTTCATATGAATTTCTCATTTGTACATCTTTGAAAAGTACTTTTCATTCATGTTTTTAAGAGCAACCACTGCTTGTGTGGTTAATTTAAAGCTATACTTTCATGTTTGAAATGCAAGCATATCTTACATTATCTGTTATGCTCAAAAATCTGTATAGTGCTTTGTTCAAAAATCTGAAATAAGTGTATCTTAAGTTTGCTGTTTGAAGTTTATAATTATGTAGTTGTACATGTACTTTCTTTTTTTGAATTCTTTTATCATTCTAAAATTCAAATCAGAAACCTTTGCAAGTTTATACTTTAATGCAAAAAATCAAACTAGATTCAAATTATCAATTTAGTGTAAACTAAAATGATAACAATAACTAGTTGGGAGTCACCGTATATGTGTAACTCAATGATCTTCCATTCTATGGTGATTTTGAGGCCATTGACCAAGGCTTCATATTCAAAGATATTGTTGGTGCATGGAAACATTAATTTGTAAGATTTGGGAATCTTATATCCTTGTGGAGTAATGAAGAGAACCTCAGCTCCAGATCCTTGTTGAGTGAATGACCCGTCAAAGTACATCTTCCATGAATGTTCTATGAGATGCATGATTGTTTCATCAAGGAATTCAATTAGTAATGGTCTATCATCCTGGAGTGATGAATCAGCCAGTTGGTTTACAAGTACATGTCCTTTGATAGCCCTCCATTCAACATACTCAATGTCAAACTCACTTAGAATGAGGACCCATTTTTCCAGGTGACCTGTTAATGTTGTTCTGCTTAAAAGATACTTCAAAGGATCAATCTTAGCTATAAGCTTGACTGTGTGTGAGAGCATGTAGTGTCTTAATTTCTATGATGCGAAGACAACTACTAAGCATGCTTTCTCAATAATGCTATAATTGAGCTCATAAGCGACTAGAGTTCTACTAATGTAGTAGATAGCCCACTCTTTCTTTGTTTCATCCTCTTGTGCCAGTAATACTCCTAGTGATGTAGCTGTAGCTGAAATATATAGGAGCAAAGGTTTCCCATGAATAGGTGCCATAAGAATTGGTGGTGAAGCTAGGTAGGCCTTTAATTCTCTGAAGTTGGTTTCACAGTGTTCATCCCAGTTTAATGTAACCCCTTTATGTAGTAGCTTAGTAAAGGGTTGTGCCTTATCTGCAAGTTGGGACATGAATCTCCTAATAGACTAGAGTCTTCCTTGTAGTGTCCTCATTTGGCTGATATTACATGGAGGAGTCCTCTCTAGAATAGCTTTTAATTTTGCCGGATCTACCTCAATTCCCTTTGCCGATACTATGAATCCTAGGAGCTTTCCTTATTGAACCCCAAAGGCACATTTCTTTGGATTGAGCCTGAGTTGGAACTGTTCCATTCGATCTAATATCTTTCCTAAACCTGCAATATGAGTACCTCATTCTTTGGATTTAGCCAGTGTGTCATCGACATAGTCTTCCATGTTTTTGTGCATCATGTCATAGAATATGGTTTTCATAGCTCTTTGATATGTTTCTCCAGCATTCTTTAGCCCAAATGGCATGACGTTCCAACAAAATGTGCCCCATGCACATGTGAATGCAGTTTTCTCTTGATGCTCAGGGGCAATCTTAATTTGATTATAACCCGAGAATCCATCCATTAAGGAATACATCTGGTAGCTAGCTGTAAGGTCTATAATCATGTCAATATTTGGTAGAGGGAAGTCATCCTTCGGACAGTCTTTGTTGAGGTCCTTGAAGTCTGTGCAGATCCTAATAGATTTATCAGTTTTAGAAATAGGGACCACATTGGAGATCCAAGCTGCATAAGCAATGACCCGAATGAATCCATCTTTTAACAAATTTTCTAATTCTTCTTTCACCAGTAATGCAACATGAGGATGCATTTTTCTAAGTTTTTGTTTCACGGGCTTGATCCCAGGAGCTATAGATAAGTGATGCATAATGAGATTGGGATC
>MU226918.1:167420-203632 GCA_018584345.1 Thuja plicata | reverse complement strand
TGGACGTGTCTTTCTTAATCTTATGTAAGATATTCTCTGAATTAAAGAATATTTAATTATAGTAATTTTAGCCTTTGTAAGAATATTTACTCCTGCAACTCTTATGCCTGTGATGTTTGATCCAGTCAAATAAATCCTCTTGTTTCTCCTTTCAATGGATTGGGCGGGATCGACAGATTCAAATTTGAAATTCAAATTGATTAGTCACAGTTTCATCAACAATGATGAAGCACGTCCCATCTTGTACAGTACCTGAATAATTCCTAATTTAAATTAAATTTGGTTTGGTTTATTTATGCATTGGACACTGGGTCTCACTGCTTCCCGTAGCCATTAGCGGGTTTGATTACAGGAACGGAAATTAATGTTGGCAGGAGAAACGAAATAAATGGGGCCCACAATAGCCACACTAAGCGGTCAAAGCTTAGTGTGTGATATTTAAGGCTGGCTGAAATACACCATTTAAGTTGAATATTGTCATTATCAGAATGGTGAAAATATTACTTGGACTTGAAGGAGCCGTAATACATGCATTAGTTAATATGAAGAAATATCAATGAGATATGCAGATTTGCCGAATGTCATGATGACATGCTTGCAGATGTCAAAGTGAAAAAGATTACTCAGCTATGGAAACCGTAGGCATATAATACTCATCAAATGTTCATGAAGTTGTTACACAACGATGTTAATAGAGCATGACATGAAGTTGATATCATTGTTATTATGATTATTGAAGGATTTTGAGCCTCTACTCGGTATGTCTAGGAAGAAAGTCAGTATAAGATGCAGATTTAGAATACTGAGATGCAAATTTCAACAAGACAATGAAGTATATGCAGAGATGAAAGAATGGGTTGATGTTGTATTACATCATTGGGAAAATTTACATATTTAACACTTTTAGTGCATTTGACACTTATAAATGTCTCTAATGGCCAACTTACAATCATTTGGACCTTATAGGTCTTTAAAAAATCTCATTTACACCTAGGATCCTCAAGTGACCCCCAAGGTGCACTTCTAGCCTCCAAATGCCATCATGTCTTACATCATTGATCCTAAAACACAATGCTAAGCCACACACACACACACACACACACAACATATACTACATATACTACCTTCTCCTGTATATAAGAGTTGATTAGAGAAGGTATATGCACATGTGATGAACATGCATTTTTGCCTAAGCACTACTGAGAGATTACCCGACAATAGTTGTACTATTGTGAAATTCATCACAAGTCCATTTGTTGCTAGGTCTAGCTCCTAGTAGTGCTTGGTTAAATAAGTATGTTTGTCACCTGTGCATGTACCTTATATGATCAACTCTTATATGCATAGGTGAAGGATTTATATGCACAGGTGAAGGATGATCAACTCCAATATCCTATTTGTATATATATGTTATGAAAGCAACTCAATTGAGAATCTTGTCTACTTGTCTACTTGACCCATTTTTTTCCTGTGAAGAAGGATCATGTCGAATAATCTAAGTGAAGAACAAAATGGGGAAACAATCACTAAATTGTGGTCTAAGTTCAAAAGAAACCGCGATAGAAAATGTTGTTGTCCCTAAAAAATTTGTAAGGGCTTAAACACTAGAAGATTGCTAATCAAAATAGCTAAGAGACATTATAGGGAGAATGGTCACATTGAAGGGGGGTTTTATTATCATCCATTGGTAAGTTTGCATTATATTTTTTTAACAATTAATATACATATGAAATACACTTGATGATGAGATCATTATCATGGTTTATTTGTGTTCATCATTTTTATATAGGTCAACCTCCCCAGGGAAGTACATAATATGCACCATGGAGGTACGAATTTGAAGAATATGGTTTTGGAAGTGGAGGATCATGAAGGTGCGAATATTAAAGTTGAAGATTATGATCCCATGGAAGATGACGATCATGTGCTAGATAATACATTTGAAGATAATGGTACTAATACATTGATCCATGACACATTTGGTACTGGTGTAGCTGATAATGATGATCAGGATGACGTTGATGTCATCCATGATATACCTCTACTTGAAGAGGCAGACACGACCCTTTACAAAGGCTGCCAAACAAATCTTCTCTCTGTTATATTGTTGTTGTTGAACTTGAAGGTTATTGACCTTGAAGGTTATGATGACCCTTTACCAAGGCTCCCAAACAACTCTTCTCTAGACATGAATTAAATCCTTAAGAATTTCAAAATGGATACTATGGCATTTTGGATGATATACTTGAGTTTGACTTTAATTCCTTCAAATTAGTTCTCTTCGTTGTCAGATGGTACAGGCTACGACTTAATCAAAATGATCCTGATAGAAATCTTATGGAACATGAAAATAGATTTCCAATGATTAATACAAGGTGGTTTGATCCAGTTGGGGATGAGACCTATGTTCTTCCAAGCCATTGTGAGCATGTATTTTACTCAGAGGTTCCACATAAACCGGGTTGGTCATTTGTTGTTAGACATGATCTAAGAAGATGATGACGATGCTACTGATGATGATGATGATAATGATGATGATGATTATGAAGATGATGATGATGATGATGATGATGATGATGATGATGATGATGACGACGACGATGACGATGACAATGACAATGATGGTGGTGGTGATGATGTCAATGATGACAATGATGGCGGTGGTGATGATTTTTACAATGATGATGATCATGGTGATGAGTTTGATGAAGAAGAAGATCAATGACATGAATTAAATGTACAGTTATGTGATCACTTCTTAATCTATTTAATATTGATTTCTTGATAGAAATGTACAGTTATGCGATCAATGCTTAATCTATTTAATATTGATTTCTTGATAGAAATAGATAGTTATGCGATCCATGCTTAATCTAATTAATTTGTGATATATATTTTAATTTTTTTAATTCATATGGGATTATTATGGTTTTTAATGTATTTACTGTGTAATTTTGAGTAAATGTATGATGAATTGTTTATCTAACATAAGATAATTGAATTACATATGGAGGAACCTGAACCCCTTTCACGAGCATCCCACACAGTCTCATGGATCGACATGTATAAGTCAATACACCCTATGGAGATTAATGTCTTTTACAATTTGAAAAATATCTCACATTATTAATTGCTATCTCTCTCATTTGATGGAGTGTAGGTAGAAGAAAATAGGTATTTGTCAGATGTGTCTGCCTAAAGTGAAGGAAATATAGGAATGGAAGAAGAAATTGAGACATGTAGTATGTCTAAATTAGGGAGATCAACTAGAGGTCAAAAAACTAGAAGGAAATTCAATAAATGCATGAAATATTTCCTTTCTAAAGGGAGTAATGTTCTTATGATGATGAGAGCAAAGGCGACATTGAGGTTCCCTTTAGGTACCAACATCTATCAAAACAATGGGTTCCCAAGGAAATTCCTCCAATAAACACTATTTTTAGTGTTAAAGGAAAGATATATCACATAACACCATCATCATTACATGGTTTGGGCCTATTTTCCATGGATGGCATAAAGTTCTCTTACAAGAAAGTTGTCAAATAGATGGAGTATGTTGGACCTTGTTACGATTACAAAATTTGGATGCAGATTATCCGATATTAAAAAGTATGTGTAGGTATGCACTCTCGGAAAATTATATTCAAGAAAAAGACAATGAAAAAAGCAAAAGAGTGGCTATATACATTGACGAAAGGCCAAAAGCATTAAGGAATATTGTAGTTTTTATAAATAGTACTCGAGTTGTGTCAACTATCAAGCAACCCAATTGCGTATTTGAGGTGCACGAAGGAAATCATGTATTTGTATGTGCAATAAAATTAATACGTGCAGGGGAAGAGCTGCTTATTGATTACAATTTGAATCACATAGATACAAACAATTTCACTATCATGGGGGTGTATGTACGTACTATTTACCATTAAATAGTTGAGTTTTTTTGCTAACATTTTTATATTTGAGTTATTTTTGTAATGTTAAATCTAATCCTTCTAGGAAAAGAAATTTATCCAAACAAACTACTACAAACAAGCCCTCAAAAACTAGCCACGTCTATAGATTCTCCTCACCATCCACCTTATCTCCATCATCATCTTCTATTGAAATTTTTTTAATCTAGTCCTTTCTAATGAAATTTATTAATCTAGTAACACATGGCCATGATATGGAGAAGCCACATAGAGGTGAAAGTTATGATCCTCCAGGCAGTTATTCCCAACAGGTAAACCTCTTTGTTATTGTACTACAAATTAGATACAAGCAAAATGTTAAATAGTGTTTTTTATTATATTATTTTCATCACTATTTTAGAGTAATTTTAATAGTTCTAGTAATATTGTTGTCACAAACAGGTGGTCATCTTAGAAAGGGAAAGGAACTCGCAGTCCCTCAGGAGGAGTCCTTTAACAAGGACCTAGATGTTGATTTTGTAACTTGTGATGACCCGACCACTGCAATTGAAAATTGCCTCCAAAGAATTAGAAAAACATTCTCTCAATTGTCATCTCTATACCCTCCGACTCCTGAGTCACAAAAGAGGGAAACTGAATTGAGGCAACGAGCTTGAAATTTCAAAGTAAGTATTAATGTAATTTTTAATTATAAAAAATATTAAATAATAGTTTTTATGTTATACTAGTCTTTTATGTCATTAAAAAATAAGCAGATGTGTTGTTTTTACAACTTTTTTGCATAATTTTGAACCTCGTGGCCATGATGAGGGTACTTTAGGTGGTTCAGGTAAATCGCATGTTCGACTATCTTATTTTTATGCTCTAAAAATATTGTCCATGACGGTCCATGATTTTATTATGCTCTAACAATATTATTCTTTAGCACATGTCAATGTTCATATGTTATTGCTGTCTTAGACAAGGACATGCCCAGATGTACTACTTCCTACAATGTTGACAACATGCAACATGGCTACAAATGCCATAACACCACCTACTGATACACATATTTCATTTTCTCTCTCATTATTTATATGTTTATTTCCCTTGAAGTATTCTTTCTTGGGGGCACTTCATAATGGTTTCAATTTATGCAAAAGGAGATGCATCACATGATGAGGAATTTCCTGTATGTACTTGTATTTCTAGTACCAGAATAGTGAAGATTGCATGTTTCTTTTGAGCGATGAAGAAGGAGTTCCCTTGAAAGTAGCCAAACTTCTAGGTACTTTAAAGATTGGACATTTCTTTTAATATACAATCGTATGTTAATTACCCATTGCATTCAATATGAGAAGCTTACATTTATTGTCTTCTTATTTTATACTATTATATCCTTCAAATAATGATTCCATGATTAGTTTGTAGGGAATGATGTTTTTTATGATAAACTTAATGACAAGTGTTTGCGGATATTCAGGCCCACCCTCCGTAAATGGTAGAACATTATATCCAAATTAAACCCCCAATCCACTATTTTGATTTCATATCATTGCTAGGATGGTTTTCCTTTCATCCATTTCTTGAACTATATTAAAGGTAAGTTCACTTCATTTATGAATCTAACAGTGTTTTTTTTCTTAAAAGATGGAATGTCCAAGACAAGAAGTTAAAGGATGATCTCATAGAGAGTATGACAAGTTATTTGGAACTCGTGCATTTGAGAAATAAGCTCCTTGAGAAAGTCGAGTTATGTTTGAAGTATATTATGGACCAGTACAGGAGTAAATTAACAAACAACCTGAAGTACAAGCGTTTCCCCTGCATTCCTGATATAGAGTGGACAAATATTATTTTGGATGGGAATGAGAGAAGCGAAAGAAAAAAAGGAAATACACCTCCAGACAACAAAACAAGGTATGTGATACTGTTAAGAATGTAATTATGTACTAAATGCTCTTTATATTTATATGAACTAACATATTTCAAAATTTTCATAGATTGTCTGACACATCAATGGAAACAAAGGAAAGACTAGAAAAGAATGGGCAACACAAGCTCGGCTCTGGTGGTTATTCAAAACTTTCTGCACGAGTTGTAAGTCTTAGAAAATAAAAAACTGTAAGTAAATATTTATAATTTGCAATCAATTTTGTTTTGATGTAAAAATGAAATAAAAAATCACGATACCAAGCAAAAATGTAGGGCATGGAGCTCAATACAAGTCTCTCCAAAGAGCACAAGAGAATTGGCTACCAAAAAGGCTATAGAGTCGCGGTTGAACGAATACGAGAAATGAGTGCACAAGGTTCTACTGATGGATCCATCGTGGTAAGTAAGCTAAATGATGATTTTTTCGAATTGAATAATTTACCAATTAGTATATTTGATGTTAATTTCCAACATAAAGTGAGTATATTTATTTCAAGTAAGAAAACAATGATAAAACTGCGTATGAAATTGGAATGCAGCCTACCAATTCTAGGATACCACCTGCGCATGATGAAGCTGGTTCAGATGTGCATGACATTGATGGAGGTATACATTTGATATTCAAATTATTATATGTAATTATTAATACAAATAAACATCTTAAATTTATTGGTGTAGTAATACAAATTTAATTGCAATAGGTGTTTGGATTAATGTAACATTTTGTATTGCAGCTGCAGAGGATGTAGAGGTTGGTGTTCATGATCACATTGAGGTTGAGGCTAGAAAAAATGAAGTGGACGTTGATGATATGACTAGATCAGGTAAAGAGCGCCATAGTTATGTTCTTTAAAGTACTGAAATACTTGTAACAAATTATAATAAAATGTTTTTAATTTAACCCTTTTATTTGTTATTGCAGAGGATCCCCCTTTACATCAATAGAGTACTAGGTGTGCATTGAGATATGATGAGAGGGGAGATGATCATGATGACACCGATGTTCCTCTTCAAGATTTCTTTAAATCAAGAAATTTAAAGAAAAAAAGAAATGACTGTCATCTATGCATCTTAATTGATAATGACTAATTTTAATGTAACAACAACTTTAATTATGTGCTATTGAATGTTCATAAATTATATAATGTGTTAAGATTCTATTTCTTTTCTTCTACAATAGATGCTTGAAGATTGTTCCAATTAGGAAAATTTTCTGCTTTGTGACCAAACTTGTCACATCTATAGCATTGTACCTTAGATAAATATTTCTTTTGAAATTTATTATTTTGATAGTCTCTCCCTCTCGATCCATTATTTTGAGAGTTTCCTTCTTGATTTTTTTGATAATCTCTTCCTCTCGATGTTGAACTAAAATATTTTTGTGATTTACGTAGGCATGACCATCATTGATGAGCCCCCGAGGCATTAGGTCAGGCCCTTAGGTCTTGTACTTTTGTGTCACCCATGAACTTTCCACTTATTCCTAATTTTGTATATACTTTTCCCCTCTTTTATATTCCATTTGCATATACATTTTGAATTATCTAGCTAAGTTATCAATATGGATAATCTTTATCCTCATGAATCTCAATTTTGAAGGATCTTATGTTGTGCATTGAGTTGCATAGAGATCTATGCAGATGTAAGAATTGATGGGGCAAGTTGAATACAATATATAAATGAGAAAGAGAATCTTAGGTATGCATAAAAATGTTATGACTGTTATTTGAATATTAAGGAAAGCTATTGTTTAAAGTTATTTCATTTCCTTCTTGTATTATAGAACCTATTTATTACTGGTTACTATCTATTCTGAGTCACGGGTAGAGAAAAATTGCATAGGGAGATTGAAATGGAGAGTCATCCCCACCATGAAAATATACTTAATTGTTTGGATACTACTATGATCAGGTGCCATTATAATCTTTGGGTTTCTTTTATTTTAGTTTAAAACTTTTATAATCTATCTTTCATCGATTTATTCAAATTAGAGTCCATATTATTCTTGAATTTTTCATATTTGCTTTCCTGTTGATTAGTTATCATACTTTATCCCATTTTGTAGGAATACCAATTACAATTAATTACCATAAGCTTATTCTTGATATTCTGGTCTTATTTTGTTAAAATATTCAGGTGTTAGAAGGAAATGAAAATCTATAGATGGACATTTCACACACACACACACACACACACACACATGTGTGTGTGTGTGTATACATATGTGTGTATATACACACACATACACATTGTATTCAAAAAAATTAAGAAATAAATAATTTAAATTATTTATGCATCTTCTCAATCATCTTCTGGGTGAACCAAACGGGTCCAGCCCATATTCTAGAAATCATTTCTAGAATATTTATCTTCCAGAATTGTAGCATCTTCTAGAATTGAACATATCCAACATTTGGTATTCCAGAACCCAAGCTGACCCTAAAGACAAGTAAAAATAAAAGGAAATTTCAAGAAAGGGAAGAAAAGAATATAAGAATCAATCATGAAGGAAACTCAAATGATACAGGAAGGAAAGGGATGGCCTTTAATAATAATAAATTTCACAAGAGATACCTCTCCAATATTAGGTGCTACAAATGTGAGAGATTTGGTCACATGAAAAGGGACTATCCAGAATAGGACAAGCTTCAAGCATCCATATCAAAAATAAAAGTAATAGAACCTGAGAAATTTGCACTTTGAAGAATCTCATATTGAGAGGGAGTTTATATATGGGCTCACCTTCACTAAGCTTTGTGTTATAACCTCCTTCCTCATATTTTTTTGTGAAGGAAAAAATTGTCCTATTTTTTGGGTTATATATGCATAATTGAACATTTGCATAACTGGTTAAATTGATATGTTATTAGCATACTTTACATACATTAGTATTCTTGTGTATGCAGGAACATATTGATATATATGTTGGCATATAGTTAAATTGGCATATTTTATGTTTGTCAACTTTCTCTCCTTTATAGATGAATCTATGTATAACAAAGATTATAGTGCATTTGGTTTGAAGAAAATTGGTGATGTGGTTTCACAAGATAAGATATGGTTATACTTATTCTTACATGACTGAGATCCTTGTTATAAATCAGATCTTGATATCACAGATTTGATATCTCTTGAGTTCTTGTGACTTGTGGATCTTGGATCCATAGGAGAGTACATGCTGACATTATGGACTTGATGTCGGGAAGCCATTAATCTCAGCATTTAGTGAACATCATGGATATTTAGCCAATGCTCTTGATATCATATATTTTATATCGGTTGAGTCCTTATGAATCATGGAGATCAACTTATAGCAGACTTGGAGATTGAATTATAGTAGACTTGGATATCAAATTGTAGCAGAGTTAGAGCTCAAATTGTAGGAGACCTAGAAGCACAATTCATAGTAGATTTGAAGGACAATTTAAAGCATACTTAAAGGTTGAATTATATTATCTTGAATGCCTCATCATGGAGAAAATTGAGTATTATCTATTCCTTCATTTATTTATATTTTGATAGGGCCTAAATCTTAGATTTCAAATGTCCATCTATAGATTTCATTTCCTTTTAAAACCTGAATATTTTAACAAAATAAGACCTGAATATCAAGAATAAGCTTATGGTAATTTTAAAACAGGTATCCAAAAAATGTTATGACTGTTATTTGAATATTAAGGAAAGCTATTGTTTAAAGTTATTTCATTTCCTTCTTGTATTATAGAACCTATTTATTACTAGTTACTATCTATTCTGAGTCACGGGTAGAGAAAAATTGCATAGGGAGATTGAAATGGAGAGTCATCCCCACCATCCAAATGTACTTAATTGTTTGGATACTACTATGATCAAGTTCCATTCTAATCTTTGGGTTTCTTTTATTTTAGTTTAAAACTTTTATAATCTATGTTTCATCAATTTTTTCAAAGTAGAGTCCATCTTATTCTTGAATTTTTCATATTTGATTTCCTGTTGATTAGTTATCATGCTTTATCCCATTTTGCAGGAATACCAATTACAATTAATTACCATAAGCTTATTCTTGACATTCAGGTCTTATTTTGTTAAAATATTCAGGTTTTAGAAGGAAATGAAAATCTATAGATGGACATTTGATATACACACACAAATATATATACAAGATGTATATATACACAAATGTGTGTATATGTGTGTATGTATGTGTAGACATAAGTGTGTATGTGTGTGTATATACACACATGTGTGTATATATACACACACACATAGATATATATATACATGTATCAAAGCCGACTATCTCTAATACCATTTTAATGTATCAAAGCCCAAGTTATCTTTCATTTCACAAATTATATCTTTTGTTGGAAAATGCATGATGACCTCCATGTTTTCCTTTAACTATTTTGAGTTCATCACACAAATTGCCTTAGGAAAACCTCTTGACTTCTTAACTAACTCTTGTTTTAACAAACAATTTTTTCCCTACTACCTTTGTACTGTCACTTTGATGTCTTTTAGCAACACTATCATGACCATTGTCTCTATGAGGTGTCATTGAATGTTACTCTCATGACTTATACCGTTGATTGGTACTCACATTTTGGATATAATTCATGATCTTTAGCTTTAAATATGACTGGAAGATGTTTCCCATTTTTCTCTCACTTCATAGAATTGGCATAGAACTCAACTTAGCATTCATATAAATGATGGACCTACCTATTTAAAATTAAGATATACTTCAGTCTTGCTTACTATGTCCATCATTTCATATGATAAATTTACTTCTTTTTCCCCTTTTGAAAGCACTGTATTTGTATTATTTTCCACGACATCATGGGATTTTCCGTGAAATCATTTGGAAATACATGAAAATAATAAAAATAAGTACCTTCCTCATCTTAATATTGCTTCTCACTGTCTTTCTTTACCATTGGATTGTTTACACTTCATTTTCCTTTCCATTGTAAATATTTCTATTTTTCTACAAACAACTTATTTTTAACATTGCTTGACGTAAATGGAAAGAGAAGATGAAGAATTCATGGTGAGTGATGAAGAATTGGTTCGCCTTAAAGATACAGAATGTTCCAGTGATGAATAAGTAACTAGGACCTTCTGTTTCTTTAAGGGAACCATTTCTTCGTCAAAAGCAAGAAAAAATGCAGGGTTCTGAGTTCAATAGATGATTATTATGATGAAGAAGATTTGAAAATATTGCACCAATATGAATTGGATCAATCATTATTTTCAAATATTCTTCATCAATCACAATTAACCATTTACCAAGAGGAACACCTTTCTCTATATGAATCTTGGTTTACATTTCCCTATAATCCTGATGCAAAATGTTTCCATGAGATACGTTAAGGGTATAATGCATTCAAGAAAAAAGGCCCTAGAGGCTGCTAAGTCTTTTGTACTAGAACACACATTTTTCTTGGTGATGATCCTACACAGTTCCACATAAACATGACATGTTTCTTAGAATACTTTCAATCTCACAATAGCTGAGAAACAAAAATGTAGGCATCATGGTCATAATTCTTTGGAGACACAACATAATTGAGTGGTATACCTAGACAATGCAATGCAACCACTACTCCTCCAGTTTGAAGTTGACACTATAGGATCCAAAAACCATCCTTATCTATGGGTTTTGGACCCTACAGTGTCAACTTAGAACTGGAGGAGTAGTGGTTTCATCACATCATCTAGGTATACCACTCAATTATGTTGTGTCTTCAAAGAATTGTGACCATGATGCCTGCATTTATGTTTCTCATTTGTTGTGTCCTGACCCCTTATGAATCCTTATGAGCCTTTACAACCCCTAAGAAGACATTTCATAGGTCTTAAATTATTGTAAGGGGTCATAAGATGCTCCAAGGAAGGGCCAGATGAGCTTCCACCTTCACGTGGTTGGCCCTGTTAAGTAGATAATGTTAAAATATTCTTGAAATAAAGAGAAGCTCAATATTTTAGGTATATTAGTGATTATTCTCAATGATCGGTAGGTATAATTATTCCAGGCCTTACCTAGTAGCTAGGAATAAAGATATCAGAGCTCAAGAGACCATAATAGTTGGTCTTTGTCTTTGGTCCATAATATTGAGGAAACATTTTACCTTTCCTTAGCTCATCAAATGTGGTGATCTTAAACAATTTAATAGCTAATATTTTAATCTATATTGTACTTTATTTTATTTTGATGCTACATGAATTCATCTATTTTCCACACTTGTCGACTACATAGATAGCGATAAATAAGCATCCTACCCGTGTCCTTAGTAATGCAGGCTAGAAGAGATGCTTCATTATCACCATCCTCGTAGTCGACAAGTGCACAAAGTAGATAAATTTGTGTAACGTCAACTTAAATAATATACCCTATCATGAAAATGTTCTATTAAATTATTTCAAATCCCCGTATTTGATGGGCTAATGAAAGGTAAACCATTTTTTAGTAATATGGACCAAAGATGGAGACCAACTATAGTGGTCTCTTGAGATTTGTTATCTTTAGTGTCCATCTCCATTGGTATTTTGACACATCTGATAACTATTTTGACTACAATGCTATACTAATGACGGTGATGCTGTCAGAATTGTCTCTGACCCACCATCAGTATATCTAAATTCCTAATGCCCATGTTTGATAGTGATGCTATACTAACGACAGGCTTTCCGTTGGAAATGTCTCCAGGGAACTGTTGGAAAATCCACAATTTTGATGCAAATATTCGATGACAATGCTATAATTATGATGGGATTATTGTCAGATATATCTCCAAAAAAACATGGGAAAATATACATTTTCAATGCCTTGTTCGACAATGATGCTATACTAATGACGACTTTCCTTTGGTAATGTCTCTGGATAATCGTTAGAACATCTCCCTTTTCAACGTCATTGTCAGATGGCGATGCTATAGTAACTGTATCATTGGAAAATGGAAGAAATTACATTTAGGAAAAGTTTAGCCCTCCGAGTAGGTGGTTTTGGGTCATGTTAAATGCCTTGAATGGGTCTTTGACTTGGATCTAGTTTTTCTCATGTTTTTCCCTGTTTTCCACTTCTCTCCTACCTATTCCTGGTATCTTGCCCTGAGATTTTGAGGTTCTTGACCTCAGGTTCAAGGTTAACCATCTGGGTCATGGTCAACCTCAACTGTGAACTAGGTCAAGGTCGACCTCGACCCTTACCCAAGGTCCAAATTTCAAATTATCAAGATCTCTGGATGTCAGTGTTTGGAAAGAATTGTTTCCCGCTTCAAGGTCGCCTGTTTTGGACTCTGAAGTAATGAATCTTAAAAATATATTTAAAATAGGTTAAATTATAGGGGTATAGGCCTAATTGGAATTTAATTCTCCTATGTCATTCTATCTAGAATTTTGTACCCTAGACTTGTATATAAGGAATCTTTTCTTCTCTCATTTTCTAAGAATTGAGGTACCTAAGGATAAGAAGCAATATCATCCACACACATGAACATCTACACATAATCTAATGAAGTGATAATCTAATTTAAAGCATTTGAGAATTCAATCATTCAATTCATCAAGGAGATCCATTGGTAGCCATTGAAGCATTCAAGCTCTATGGAGCCCTCTTGTTAAACATTTCTCCATCCACATACATCCACGCTTCTTCCTATTCCAAGATCTATTAAAGATTGGTGTTGAAAATATAAAGGTAATTGATTTGAGACATCCTACATCCTAAATTCTACATTATACATCCATTTTGTGCATTGATACTTGTGGATCCAAGGATTTGAATCCTCTACAAGTGTTAAAACATAAACAAGGTGAATTATTCTATTTACTTTATTTATTACTGCAATTTCAATTCTATTCTAAGGTTAACTACCAAACTAGAGTTGGACCAAGGAAAACCCCTCCCCCAACAAACAAAACCATTTTTTTTGCAGGTAAAGATACAGAACAACAAATCACAAAGAAGATTTAGATACCTTTATTGGAAAACTTTCGGTATTCGCAAACAAAATTTTTGTCAGAGCAGCGCAAGTGAAGGTTGACATAAAGGGGTCAAGGTAAAACTACATTTGGGTCAAGGTCCACCTGGAGTAGAAAAAGAAATGATTTCTGGTTTTTCTCCATCTCTCTCTTTATGTTCCAGATCTGGTTGCATAATTTCTAGAAACTCAGTACAGACACCAAAAAATAGCAATTTCCAGATCTGCTACAATTCATTTCAATTAAGGTTTTAATCATTTCATATCTATTACACACACTCTCCTTCTCTCCCTCTTCATAAAACTGGGAATGTAAGGTTTTCCTCTTTCTTCTTATTTCCAATCGATTGATTCATTTGTGCATTGACCATTTTGTTGTGGTTAATCAATTTGGATATTTCCTTTGTAAATTTGGGGGCTAGGAGGAGAATCTTACCTTCCCCAAATGTTTCAAAATATAAGTTCATTCACATTCCATACATACACATTACACATCTTTACCTTCTTACATTTTATTTCTCTTACATTTTGTTGAGCCTGCTTACGACAACTCTTTCTTTTGTGGTGTTAGATTTACATTTCATGTTATATCTTGCATGCATATTAGATTAGTCTTATTTTATGTTCTTGCATTTACATTTTCTAATTTAGTTCATTTGCATTACATTGCTGTATGATATTTACTACCTCTAGTCCTATTTATAATATCTCGGTTAGAAGAAGTTGTAGACTTATGGGTTCCTTTGATCCTGAGTCTTCCTCTCCTTTCCTTAAGGTCCCGGATGACAATTTGATCGCTCATGATTCCAATCCTTCTATGGAGTATAACTCTTCATAGTCATCTCATGATGAGGATGATACTTTATGAGTTCCTCCTAAACAAGTCCAAAAACTTTCAACTAAACTTGATAAAATGGGAAATTGTCTTATTCAAGAAAACCATAATCAAGATTCTACTCAAGCTATAGAGGCCCTTAGGAAATTCCTTCATGATAGTGATAAAGGTATTAATCTCTTGCATGGTATTACTCATATTGTGAATTTAAATGTTAAACCTTTATCTCAACAAGCTTCAAATCTAGGATTCACTCCTCCTATCATTAGTGTGGAACTTTCTTCCATTCCTTTACCTAGCATTCCTACTTACACTCCTCATTTAATGACTACATCTCTTCCATATTCCAATCCTCTAGCTTCAAATATTCCACTTAAATATCTTCCTATGAGTGTTCCACCGGAGTCTCTACCTACCTCACAACCTTCTTACCATAGTGTTCCTTTTACCTATTCTAACCCTCTTCCAACTATGGTTCCAAGTGTTCCATCAGTTGTGTCTTCCATTCCTGCCACTTCCTACACTTTTCCTAGTGTTCCTAATGTTTCTAAGCGTCCTACTTTTTCTAATGATTCCACAATCATTAGTCTTGCTCAAACTATGTCCTCTTTACAACAACAACTTGCATCCTTAACTCAATCCAAGTTTAGTATTCCTACATGTGACATGGGTAGTCCTTTATCCCTTGACATTATTCATGCTCCTGTCCCTCGGCAAGGCGATATGCCTTATCTTGAGAATTAAAATGGTAAGGGAGATCCTGTCACTCATGTTAAAACATTTCAAATCCTTTGTAGTGACTATGCTCATGACCATACGATTTTAGCCAAGTTGTTTGCTAGAACTTTTCATGATAAGGCCTTGCAATGGTATTGTTCCTTCCATCCTTATTCTACTGATTCTTTTCTAGAAATTGCAAATACCTTTATCCAACAGTTCCAAAATAACATTGGTATGCAAGTGTCTGTAAGTGATTTGATGCATTGTAAACAAAATACTAAAGAAAAATTGACTAAATTTATTGGTAGCTTTAATAATTTGTATGCTCAAATTTCTTATCCTGTTCCTGACATTGATATTTAGTATATGTTTATTTCAAATTTTCAAAAGGATATGAGAGATAAGATTCTTCTTACTGAATTTACCTCTTTTCATCAACTTTGTGTAGCACTTCATCATTATCAATTACAAGTGAGTCAATTTGAGAGAAACACTCCAATGGATCCTATTCTAGTTGATAAGAGTGATGCTTCTCCTAATCCCAATACATTTCATAAAACTAACAACTATGTAAAGATAAATAAGAAAGAAAATGTAGTTTCTGATCAAGTTGATGTTGCATCCAACGATGTTACTTCTGCATCCATTGCTTTTTTTTTTAATCGTACATTGTCTCCTCTTTCTGAATCTTTACATTCTATTATGGGTAAGTTGTTGAATGCTAATATTATTAATTTGCCTCCTATTCAACCTCTTCTTTCTAATACGATGGCATCCAAATCCTTTGATCCAAAATCCTTTTGTCAATACCATCGTCAGAATGGCCATGATACTGAGAAGTATTATTCTCTAAAACATAAGGTTTAAGACTTAATTGATTCTAATGTTTTATCTGTTGCTAATTTTGATGGTAGTGGGAAGAAATCTGTCTCTCCTCCTAATCAAAATCTCCAAATATATATGAAACCTTTACCTACACATGATACTAATACCATTGTTCAACCATATTTTGAGGATATTGTTTATGGTTCAAAGATGGATGATCTCAATCATATTGCTAACCATGTGGAGCATGTTGCTTTTTCTCAACTTGTATCTCCACCCTAGCCTCAATCTCAACCTAATTTTCAAGTTCCTCTACCTCAAACTCAACTTCAAGTTCCACCTCAACCTAAGCCTAAACTGAAACCTCAACCTAAACCTCGAAAAAAACCTAAGGATAAATGACCTAGGGAACTCTCGACCACCTTTGATGATTCTGAGACTATTAAAGCTCCTGATGGTCCCCTCTACATTTATGCTATGATTGTTAAGATACCTACATGTGGTTTTCTTTCTGATCCTACATCCTTAGTCAATGTTATTACTGAAGAAAACCTTTTTTCGAATAATTTACAATGTGATTGTTTTAATACATCTCATGTGTGGATCCAAACTTGTAACGGTTTTCTCTATCCATCATTTGTTTCTATTAACTTTCCTATTGAACTTTGTGGTAAAGTTGTGGACACTACCTTCGTTGTTGTCCCTACTTCTGATCTGTTTCAAGTTAAGCTTGGTTTTCCTTGGTTGAATGATATGCATGGTCTTTCTTCTCCTATCCATAAGTATATTAAGTTCATTCATGATGAAGAAGTAAAAAAAATTAATCAAAGTTTATATCAACCTTCTAGGCCTAGGGATTGTGCTACACTTGACTTATTTTTGCCTTTATTAGATAATTCATGTTCTTCTCGACCTGATAACCTTTTTCTCTCATATAAAGCCTATAAAAATCACAATATTGTTGAGTTAAGAGAGCCTCAAATGGATCTTAGTCATGGTCTTTTGCCTACGCCTTTTATGTAAGAGCTAGGATATGACAAGGAAAGTTAGACACTTGGATCTTCTCAACTCTCCCAAAGGGGTCTTCACACACCAACCCACTGAACCTAGGTCTTACAACTTCAAGAAAAGTTCACAACACAATCAAAAAAATCCAAAAACATCTTGACAAGAGTACAAAATAGACTCAAGATGTGTAATGGATCTCAATAATTCATTCTTATGCAATCAACATCCAAAATTGAGCCATAAGACCTAAAGTGACAACTTTGAGTTGTAGGGGTTAAGCCAAGTTTACAAAGGTCCTATCAAGCCTAATAAGACATGTCCCCACCATTAAGAAATTCTAAGGTAACCTTGAGATGTCTGTTCCACAATCAAGCCTTCAATTACTAGTAGCCCTGCATAGAGGGTTTTATGAACATAACTCATATTCTTCACACTAGAACCAAGGAACTAATCACAGTTTTGAGTAACCTTTATTGAGTACTATCAATCCCTAAAGCCAGGGGTTTAGAAGTGGAAAATAACAAGCTTGAATACTACAAAATTAGATAGGCCTAATTGACAATTAGGTCTCTATTTACAAAGGAAGTACACCAAATCCTTAAGAGGGAATGAAAATAAGACTTGTAATGCACTTGGGATGGTCCCAAACTACTCCAAATTCAATGAAAAGGTCTGACTGAACCCCAATCTCACGGAAGTCACTGCTGCATCATTTTGGTTTCTAGTCGCCACATAGAGATGTCGACTATTCTTCACTTAGAACATGCTCCAACACTGGTTTCCCTGCAAACCAACCTCAAATTCATGTAGTCCACATGTAGACCTCTCATTCACCAAGGATCAGAATTTTCCAAGGGTGGACATGAGAGGAAAACGATAATTAGTGAGGAAACCCTAGTTTTGGAAGGTTTCAGACCAGTGAATAGATAAAACACTCTAACTTAAAAACAAGAGAACATCAAGAACTAAAATAAAATGAAAATTAAATATAACTCAATTATTCTTACTCCATAATTGGATTCATGGCCTGGTTTATCCGTACAGGTCCATACCCAAAGTTGCAAGTCGACTGTTACAAGAAAATCAGTTATTTTTA
The DNA here is from genome assembly GCA_018584345.1 of Thuja plicata. NCBI lineage: Eukaryota > Viridiplantae > Streptophyta > Pinopsida > Cupressales > Cupressaceae > Thuja > Thuja plicata. Next base: position 185,362 of record MU226918.1, on the reverse strand, counting down.
TTGATTCAAAGAGAAAAATTACATCATGATTTCTTTCCACCCACATGAAAGGGCTATGAAATCTTTCCCCAATGGTTATAACTATATTTCAAACCATATGTCTATTGGGGAAGTCATTTAGACTTTACAAACAAAAAGATGTAAATGTTGTCAAAGTTGCTTGACAACTTTTGACAACATTTTGACAACATTTGCAAAGTTGCACAAAAGATGCAATCTTAATGCATAGGGTGAACCTAAGGTTCCTAACTGGCTTAAAACAACCTAAGAACATAAAATACCCAAATTCTAAACTCTAGAGACCCCTTGACCAATGGTTGACCAAGTGGCTTATGAATGCCAATCTTGGAACTAGGCCTTACAATTGGGTCAATGAAGTAAAGATGATAACATTAGGACTTAGGCATTCTCAAGACCCCCTAGGAGTCAAATTTTGATGAGGTGTTCATGTTTTTGCAGTGGGTTCTCTTGCACCATACTCTCCATGAGTTTTAGAACTCAAGTTCCTGCTTGAGTCAAGATGATAAATGGAAGTGCCATGTTGTTTAATCTGGTCTTCAGTCATCCATGTAGCATAAATATTGGGGAGGCCTTTCTACTTGACAAGGTAATGCATATATGTTTTTAACTTGGTCTGTCTGAGGACTTTGGATTCCAAATTTTTTTCAAATTGAACTGGTTGGCTAGGAGGTAGATTTTTCACAACATATGAAGTATTTGAAGGACCTGATTTGTTGGAAGTACCTGCATCATTACAAGCTACATCAACTTTATAAGGGGTTAGGTTAGCAATTTTAAAAATTGGATAAATAGACAAGGTAGGGGGAAGAGTTATTTTATAGGCATTTTCTCCCATTTTGTGCAAAATTGAGCATGGGCCAACTCTCTTCATGTGGATTTTGGAGTATATGCCCTTTGCTAACCTCTCTTTCGCGAGGTATGCCCAAACCTTATCCCCAATCTAGAAATGAAATTATTTTCTCCTTTTATCTACCTGCTTCTTGTACTTTTGAGTTGTTTGCAGTAGTTTTGTTTTTACTTCATGTTGAACTTGGCAAATGAGTTCTGCTAGTTCTTCACCCTGAGCACTAACCTTAAAGTCTGAAGAAAGGTCAATTAGATCTAATTGGCCTCTTGGGTGAAAATCATAGACTGTGTAGAAAGGTGTTTTTATAGTAGATCTATTAAGAGAATCATTAAATGAAAATTATTCTTGTGGGAGGATAACATCCCAACTCTGGTTGTGCTACTTGGTGAGACATTTGAGAAGGTTCCCCAATGATCTATTCACCACTTCTATTTGGCCATCAGTTTGTGGGTGATATGCAGACGTATAGGTTAAGCTTGTCCCCAATTTCTTGTGGAGTGTGCACCAAAAATGTCCTTCAAACTTAACATCCCTGTCTGAGACTATTGTCCTTGGTAGTCCATGAATCCTAACAACTTCTTTGAAGAAGAGGTGAGCAATGTGAGAGGCATCATTTCTACTTTTGCAAGGGACAAAGTGCACCATCTTACTAAACCTATCTACAATCACAAAGACACTATCAAATCCCTATTTAATTCTAGGAAGGCCCATTACAAAATCCATGGAGATTGACTCCCAAGGCCTATTAGGAATCAACAAAGGTAGGTATATACCCTAATTAGTAGATACACCCTTAGCTTGTTGACAGATAGTGCATGCTTCCATAAATTTATTGATATCATTAGCCATCTTAGGCCAAAAGAAACTCCTCTTGATATGGTATATGGTCTTATCTATGCCAAAGTGACCACCCATGCCACCACAATGTTTCTCTTTGATGATGTTCAGTCTCATAGAACACCTAGGTATGCAAATTTGGGAACCTTTGAACAAGAGGTCATTCAGAATGAGAAATTCAGAGAACTCAGTGTGATATTTGCCTACAAGCTGAGAACACACCTTGAATGCCTCTCCAAAATCTGGATCACCTGCATATAGATGCTTCAGAGCATCAATCTCAATGCTTTGTAATTGCACTTCTTCAACCAAAAAAACCCTTATGCTGAGGGCGTCAACAACCTTGTTTGCTTGACCTTTCTTGTGCTTCATTGTAAATGTGTATGCATGAAATTGTTCCATCCACTTTATATTCTTGACACTTAGTTTTTCCTAAGAATTTAGAAAACTTAATGCATAGTTGTCAGTATAGACAATAAATTCTTTTGGTAAAAGGTAGTGTCTCTATTTTTTAAGGGCCTACACCACTGCATACAATTCAAGGTCATATGTTGAGTATCTTTTCTTAGCATACTTTAATTTTTTAGAGAAGAAATCTATGGGCTTCCCTTCTTGGCTTAAGACAACACCAATGGCTAGGTTACTAGCATCTATCTCCATAGTAAACACCTTCCTAAAATCAGGTAAGCTCAAGATAGGATATTGAGAAATCATGTTCTTCAAGTGATCAAAAGCAGTGTTAGCTTCATTTGTCCAATAAAACTTAATTTTCTTACCACCCTTGATGGTTTCTATCATGGGAGCACATACATGACTGAATTTATTTATAGACTTTCTATAAAAAGTAGCAAGACCATGAAATCTCCTTACCTCGCCTTGATTTCTTGGAGTGGGCCAATTGATAATGGCCTCCACCTTACTAGGATCCATTTTTAATGTTCCATTTAAGATTAAAAACCCCAAAAAGGTAAGTTCCCTTTTCATGAAGGTAAATTTATCCAAGTTTATGATGAGCTTGTGGTCATGAAGTCTCTTTATCACTTGCTCCAAATGGTTTAGGTGTTCTTCTCTGCTGTTGCTGAAAATCAATATATCATCAAGGTAGATAACAACAAATTTGCCAATGTAATCAATGAAAATTTCATTCATGAGCTTTAGGAATGTGCTTGGGGCATTTCTTAGCCCAAATAGAATTAAAAGGCATTCAAATGACACCTTAGTAGTTTTGACTACAATCTTCTATTTGTCTCCTGGCCTGATTCTTATTTGATGGTATCCTGATTTTAAGTCTATTTTGGAAAAGTAACAAGGAGTCCCAAGTTGATCAAGAAGGTCTTCAATTCTTGGGATAGGGAATATGTACCTGATTTTTATTTTGTTTATAGCCCTAGTATCAATTCATATCCTCCATCTTCCATCTTTTTTAGGTGCCAAAATAGAAGGAATTGCACAAGGACTGAGACTTTTTGGTATTAGGCCTTTGGCTAGCATTTCTTGGACTTATTTAGAAATCTTTGCATTCTGATTTGGATTCATCTTATAGGGTACCTTTTTTGGTAATGAGGAGCCTAGTATGAGATCAATTTGATGAGTGATATCTCTAAGGGGTGGGAGGGAATAGGGTAGATCATTTGTAGTAACATCACTATATTTCTTTAGCAACTCCTTGACCTCTATTGGTATGGGTGCTATGTTATCAGATTTCTCCTTCTCCTTAGGCTTCATGATCAGTATAAAACTTTCCTCTTCTAATTCTTTTAATGTTTTTACCATTTCTTTCTCCCCTATCATGATTATAGTGGGTTCCTTCTCTGATTTTTGATCAGTGAGTGGCTTCATAGTAAAGGTTTTTCAATCCCTAATGATAGTGTACGTGTTTTTCCTATAGCTATAGGTGGCATCCATGTCATATTTCCATGGTATCCCAAGTATAATATGGCAAGAATCCATCTCTACAACATCACACAAAACCTTATCCTTGAAATCTCCTAGAAAAAATTCCACCATAGCCTATTCAGTGACTAGTGTTTGTTGTATTTTAGTGAGCCAAGAAACATTATAAGGGAAATGATGTGGTGTTTTATTTAATTCTAACTTCTATACCATTTCCTTAGAAATCAAATTCTCTATTGAACTAGAGTCTATTAAAAAGTTACATACCTTTCCTTGGAACCTAATCCTTGTTCTAAAAAGGTTCTTTCTTCGGGGTGGCTCTTGAGTGGGTGGTACTTTCAAGAAGGCTTGTATCATCATCATGACTATTCCTTCTTCAGCTTCAAGTTCTTAATTGTCTTCTTGGACCAAATGTGCTCTTCTCTCACCTTGGCTGTTGTTCCTCTTCTCAGGGCATCTCCCTACATGGTGGCCTAACTGATTGTAGTTGAAACACCTTAGGGGTTCATTTGTTCTTCCCCTACCCATACCAAAAGATCTTCTTCCTCTGAAGCCTCCTCTGTTACTTGACTCTCCTTGGTCTCTTCCTCCTTGATTCTACTCCATGTGTCTATCATTGCTTGACTATCCTCTACCCTATGTATTTCCCCTTTAAAATTTTTTCTAGGGTTGTTGTTACCTTCACCCCTTGAACCTTGATCTTGTCTTCTTTTGAAATTGTCTTCAACATTTAGTGCTAATTGGAAGCACTGTTGGACTATAGTTAGAGAACACAAACTGAACTCATCCTGGATATTTATCCTTAATCCTTGCATGTATCTTGCAAGCTTGACACTTCTTGGCTATACCAACTTAGATTTCATGGAGAGCTTATGAACATGTTCAGTGTACCCTAAGACATCCATTTATTTTTGTCTCAAACTCTATCTTTTCTTATGAAGTTGCACTTCATAATATTATGGCACATAGGCCTCCTTGACTAAGACCATCATCATCTTCCATGTGCCCACTGGACTCTTATTTATCTTCACCCTCTCTACTTGAGTGAAGTTCCACCAAGTTAGGGCTGACCCCTTTAACTTGGACTTTTCTATTTTCACCTTTTGGTGTTCTGGTATCTCCTCATAGTCAAAGAAACTAGTGAGTGCATCCATCCAGTCCATGACTTCCTCTGCATCCATATTTCCATTATAGACAGGTAGATCAAGCTTAGTTTCCATGGTCCTCCTCTCCATAGACTTCAAATTATTCATAAGTAGCCACTGGTTTGCATGGATCTCCTCTTCCTCCTATAAAGGGAATTCTTCATCACTCCCCTCCTCTTCCACTGTAGCATTATCACCACTTCTCTTAACTTGTTCCTTAAGCCTTTCCATCTACTTCCTCATCCATTTCCTCTCTACATCATGCTCCTTCACTACTCTCAGTAATTATGCAATGGACACTCTATTAGGAAGTTAACTTTCTTCTCCACCATCATCCATGGTTGCAACTTGAATTAGTGCAAAGATCCTTAAGCTTCTCTGATTCCACTTGATGCAAGAGCTAGGCTTTGACAGGGAAAGTTAGACACCTTGATATTCTCATCTCTCCCAAAGGGGTCTTCACACACCAACTCACTGAACCTAGGTCTTACACCTTCAAGAAAATTTCACAACACAATCACAAAACTCCAACAACATCTTGACAAGAATACAAACTAGACTCAAGATGTGTAATGGATCTCAACAATTTATTCTTATGCAATCAACATCCACAATTGATCCATAAGACCTAAAGTTACATCTCTATGTTGTAGGGGTTTAGCCAAGTTTACAAAGGTCCTATAAAGCCTAATAAGACATGTCCCCACCATTAAGAAATTCTAAGGTAACCTTGAGATGTTTGTTCCATAATCAAGCCTTTAATTCCTAGTAGCCCTACACAGAGGGTTTTAGGGACATAACTCTCATTCTTCACACTAGACCCAAGGAACTAATCACACTTTTGAGTACCCTTTATGAAGTAATATAAATCCCTAAAGCCAGGGGTTCAGGAGTGGAAAAGAACAAGCTTGAATACTACAAAATCAGATAGGCCTAATTGATAATTAGGTCTCCATTTACAAAGGAAGTACCCCAAATCCTTAAGGCAGAATGAAACTAGGACTTGGACTACACTTGGGATGGTCCCAAACTATTCCAACTTCATTGACAAGGTTTGAATCAACCCCAATATCATGGAAGTCACTGCTGCAGCTGTTAGCACTTTTTCTTGTAGAATCAATATATAGCAGTAAATGCCTGACTCTTTGTTTCCCAATTCAGATTCATTCAGCGAAAAGGATACTAAACAAGGAAAAGATTCCTTCTTCACTTTGGGCTCCACAAACCTAGGTAGATGCACCTTCAATAGATTACTAACTTTTAGATAATCTGACAGTGGATCAAGGATTCATGATCCTTCTTCTTTTTAGGCCACTTGTCTTAGGAAGGATACCCTATTGATTCTCTCTTCAACGAATCACTAAGATGAATTGTACTCAAGACAATTATCTAGACATGTGCACTTTATAAAATAGAAAGTAAAGATTGATTAATATTTGATTGATTTTGATGATAACAACTACTTGTCATAAGTTGACCAGTGCCTAATCCTGGGCCGTAGAGTCAGAATGAAACATATTTTCACCAAAGATAATTAATTGAAACACAAATAAAACTTTAGATAAAATGTGTTGCAGACTATCCTCTCACTCTCAAACCCCTGTATCAAATTCTTGCATAAATCCTAACCCTCTGTAACTATTTTCAAGATTTAAACCCTCCTTGAAAGAAACTGACAAATAATAACACATCTACCTTGTAACTAGTACATTTAAAATGCCTTACAGATTAAACATACAAGAGCTGAATGTAAATGAAAAAAAACATCAATGATATGAGACTGGAAATTCCATTGTATTTTATTAATGATACTGATTTCAATACATTCAAATTGACTCAAAACTTAAAGCTTAGACACAATTTAGAAATTTGCCTTGCAGTCTTGATTTTACCACCCTTTATAATATGTTACAATTTTCTACTTGTTCATGGGGGTTTGTAACAAGGTCTGCCAACAGAGGTAAGTTTTCATTGGGTACCGGGGTACCGGACTACTTTTCCTATAAAGGTTGTCCAAATAAATGATATTCTCTAGGCCTTCAAGCACGTGAGAGTCAGGCCTCGATGGTGCGGGAGCTAAGTTGGGCATTGTGACAATTTTTGTTCAGGGGGATAGATGGTTATCTCGGCTCACCTTCTCTGAGGATTTAGGTAAGTGGGTTTCCTGCAAGCATTTTTTAGTTACCAAATAAACTTCAAAAGATATGCTAGGGTTAGAAGTATTCCATCTCTCTATAGTCATGCAAATACATTGAAAACATCAACCAAGCTCTAACATGCTATACTAAAATAATGAATGCACGCACAACCATCAGTTCAAATGTATTCAATAGAGAGGGGAAAAGAAGGCCATTAATCTACTTAATACATTAGAGAAAGGGACATAAGAAACATACAGCACAAAAATTATTAATTCAGAGATCAAGAGACCAACAACAACATTACCATAATCCATCTTTCTTCATTAATGGTGTTCCAACATCATTGGTGAGTACATCAACAACTCTAGGGGGCATCTATCTATTGAAAGCTTCTAAATAATAAGGAACATTGAGCTCTGCAAATATAAGAATTGAAAATTCTATAGCTATGGAATGCCAAATCATCAATTTCGTCGACCCTTGGAATGAGGTCAGAATTATTATTTATACACAAATTTGCCCTAAAATTAACCTAACTTATCTCTACACTTAATCAATAAAATACAATTTTTTCCTTGAGAAGAGAGCCAGAGGGAGAATAGAAGAAATCCAATCCCCTGGGAATCAAGGCAACATGCCTCATTGGTGGAAAAGAGGCTCACTATCTTCAATGCCCCAGGTGTTATGTTGGAGCGGTGCCTTGGGAAGACCACTGACCTCAAGCCAACGTGCCCTGCTAGAGTCACCTAGTTATCTGACACCCTTATTAAATTCCTAATGATGAACGGTCGGCTCTAGAGAACCTAGATGTGGGTCATGGAATGAATACAAAACTATGGACCCCAAACTCTAGGATCTGGGGACTTACGCCCCAAGAATGATGAATACAAAAATGTGTTGTTGGTGGAAATATCTGAACTCCCGAGGACCCTACTGTTCCTTATTGTTATTGAATGTCTCTAAGAGTTTGAGAGATCCCATCCTCATCGATGTCTTTTAGGTTTTCTTGATGATATTTAGCCACCTCTACCTGTTTAGATAGATCCAAAGTTTTTTCCTTGAATTCTATGGCCATCTTTGCCACATCATGTCCCCGGAGCACCATGCGAGATATTCATGAAATTGCTGCTCTGTTGATTCCCTCCGGGGACTGGAATCAAGCCTCCATCAGCTCATTAAACTTGCCTATGACATACTCCTCCAGATTAAATGTCTCAGTGCTAAAGGGATCAACCTCTGAAACCCTGTTAATGAATACCTTGTATAAATTAAAAGAATATTCAATCTCTTGAACCTTGTCCCGCAGAGCCTCTACCAGTTGCTTGGTTATCTCCAATGTTAGATCCAGTCTAGTGTGCTAGGTCTAGACAAAATTGAAGGAATCCTCTCCCAAAATTCCAGCCTCAGAGATAATTTACTCTTCAATTCTCATGAGTTCTCCTAACTCACTTGCCAAAGTTTAATACTTCTTGACCTCTCCCTCCTAGATGGTAATAGTGGTCTTTGCTTGATATATAACATTGCTGGTGGTGTATAGATCAAAGAGAGTCGTTACTAGGAAATGTCAGACATTTCCTATCTACTCATCTACCCAATCATCGACCACCTATGCCTTTCTTTTCATACTTATAAGTGCATCGATGTCACCCTATGGGAGCGGTGCTCCAGATGAGGAAGCTTCCGGAGAAATGACATTGATGGGTTGGGCCAACTCTGTTAACAATCCCATAAGATTAGCATTCTTTTCTTTCTCTACCCTGAATTTCTAGGCTTCCTTCTCATAGCGGGCCTCCACCACCTTGGTTACTTCTTTCAACAGGTCTACCTCACCCTGCTTTACCCTCTTCCCCAGAGATATCTCTATAATTGCGTAATCATAAGCTTTTTCCATCACCTCATCTGCATCTTGGGAGGGTGTTGCAGCTACCAGAACTGTATCTCCACCCAACCTAGTCTAGAGGGTATGGACCATCTGAGCCTTCTTTTCCTTGGGGGCCTCTTATGCCTGTGTCATCATCTCTGCCAAAGAGAGATGGGCCCTGAATGGTGTCGGGGCCTTCCTTTTCTTTTACTCCACCAACCATTGTATTGGTAGGGGTGGCCTTGCCGCTAAAGTTTGATCTTGTATTTCCCTCTGGGGTTTTTTTGTGTGTCCCCAGTATTTTCATCCTCTTTGGATTCTTTTCTTGTATTCTCTAGATCACCTATATTAACCACCATAGTGGCGTTCATTTCATCTACCCCAATGTCCATGTCTTTAGTAGAATTATGTTCAATGTCTACATCTCTGGGGTTATCCCCCTCACTTTGTCACTGCTGAGGTTTTGCTTCGGTATTGTCCACTTGGGCGTTCTCCTCCATTGGAACATTTTCAAGAGGTGGGAAAGGTACCCAGCCAAGATTTAGCATTTGGGCCACCATAATTACCTCACTGAATGTTTCTTTCCTTGGGGCAGGAGGGGCATGTGGAGAATGGCTGTTGAGATTACGGTTGCTCCCATAGGTCTGGTTTTCTCAGGCAATGTTGATGGCTCATTCTATGTTTGCCTTCCCTCCATGGTGTCGGTCTCTTGAACTTGTATCTCTGGGACATCAAAGACATTTATCTCTTCTTTCTCTTCTTCTTGTTCTACCTAGACCTTCCGTTCTATGACAACTTCCTTCTCCAGGGTTTCTTTCTTGAGAGGGGTCACCACTTCCTCTTGGGCAGCGATCTCTTCAAATTCCATCCCAATCTCCCCTTGTAAATTTACCAGCTCGTCCATCCCAAACATGTCATAAAACTCATCGTGTGGAGGGGAGGTCTCCAGGGGATTCTCAGGCTGATTGTCCAGCTTCGAGGAGTCTAACAAGGCAATCTGTGTTTCGGGGATGCTAAGCATCCCAAGCTCTGGCTCCACCTTTGGTTTAGGATTAGATTTCTTTTTCTTCCTCCTTGTCACCAATGGGGGCCCTATGTCTAGTATGGCCACCATCTCTTCCTCTACCCTGGTCCCTATTTCTCAGACCATTAATGCTCCAAGTGATGGGGAAGTTGAAGGGTGGACAGGTGCTGTCATAATGGCCAGAGTGGCCAATCGAGTGATTAACTTGCCTTTCATCTATTGGGAGGTTGCTAGTGTTTGTTGCATTTTATCCACTATGGGAGTGGTCACCAGGACCTAGGACAGAGTCCTTGCCTTCCTTTTCCCTCTGTTCTCGCCTTGCGAGGAGGTTCCAGCTTTGAAATTTGAACCCCGTAGGAACGGGCCAACTTTGTGTGTACTCTTTAGGCATGCCTTCTTGAAATAAGCATGATTGCACTTGATCATGTTATTAGTAAGTTCCTCTATTTTTGGGCCCTCCTATGCATCCCAATTAATTAGAGGAAGGGCCATTTTATCCACTCATTTTTCTTTGTATTGCGGTTCTTCTGTGGACCTAGTATCTGAGAAGTCATCTGAGAATTTCTAAAGCTTGAGCTTCTTCATCATCCCCATTGTCATTCAGATAAAATGTTGGCCTTGGACCTCAAATTCATCCTTGCAATTCTCCCAAAAATATTCCATGTGATGCTCATGTGGGGGAGCGGCCCGGGGTAGTGCTAAGGTGATTTTTCCTAGCAGATCAAAGTTCTTCCACTCTAGATAGAATTCCATCAACCCAAGACTCTTGAGTGCATTGTCAGCCTCCTTGGACACTGCCAAACTACAAGTATAATTCCCACAAGTGATTGGGAATGGAATGATTGTGACCTTCTCCACCGTGAAGAGTGTGTGTAGCTCCAAGATCTGCTAGTAGTATTCCAAAAGAATAATCTTATTCCCACAGTGTTTGGGCAATAAGTAGGGTTTCCCAGAGAAGCCAGTCACCCGAATGTATGTATGTTGCTGGTATTGAATGTAATAGAAGCTATAGGAGCTGACCAAGTCCATTTCCTCCTTGGAGAGCTAGTATTTGGTGTCTCGAGTAGGTGTGAAGAGGTTGTAGTAGATGAAGGCATAGTTCACTCGGTAGAAGCTGAGGAAACTAGCCTCCCACTAGATCTGTTGGAAATAATCCTAGGGAGAATTCTAGACTAGGCCAATCCCAAGTACACCCTCTATTAATAACCTATTTATAATGGGGCATTGTTGTACCAAATCCCACAAAAAATTAGATGTTGTGTAGAATTTGGATGACCTGGCGACCTGGAGGAGTTGGGAATCCACATGATTGGCGATGATTATGGCCCAGTCAAAGTTCTTCTCACTGGAAGAGATGCCGAGTAGGAAATAATACATGCATGCCAAGAATTATTAGGCATGGGGTTGTCTGAAGTCCCTACTTAGTGCAATGATCCTGATTTGTATGCTTTATTTGAATTCAGTCTGGGGGATTTCAAGCTTCATCTTTGAGATTTCAAGCTTCATCTTCTTGAAGTCTTTTGTTGGCACCTTGAGCCATTTGTTGTTAAGATATTGTCAGACCATGTGTTACAAATTTTGAAATTATTCTAAGGCTAGGGCCTGGGTGAGGACAACTGCATCATCAAGTTGGGGAATTCCCAACCTTGCTTGAAAATTTGCGGCGTCCAGAGACACCATAGGGGTTGGGTATCCGGTTGGGACTAGGGAAGCAAGCATGACTACCCAGATAACTGTTTTGTAGTGTCATGTAAGAGTGAGAATAAGCTTCAAGGATTGCATGGAGCAAGGGAAACAAGAAACTTTGAGAATCCCAGAATTGCCCACATTGATGGCCAATGGATCCCTGACTGTCCATTGTATGAACATTATTTTCACCATGCCCTGCATTTCAGCCCATGCTCCAACGTTGGTGTCGCTGATCAATTGGAGCATGGAATCAACTTTCAAACTGAGGATTTCCTCTCCCTTTTGATACTTCATTGTGAGTGGGAGTTTCTCTAAGATCTTCTTGGCCTTTGTTCTAGTAGCTACCCTGGTCGAAGTGGTGTGGAGGTTTGGATTCCCTGGTGGAGATGACGTAGAAGCCTCAGACATGATTGATGAGTTTGATATTCAGATAACCTGCAAGACAAGCTAACCATCAGCATATACATAAAACACAGTATCATTCTGGGTTCTAGTGATCTTACCATTGGATCACACCTATTCCTAAAAGAATTGTTAGTTCACATCAAACCCCGGAAAGATACACATATAATGAACGAATTTTAAGAGTGAGCTCTTTCCAGAACTCTGGGGATTTTAGCTTGTATGAGAAATGAAATAAATTCCAAGTCGAGACCTGGGACCCAGAGTCTGAAAAACTAACAGTTAAGTGACATGGCCAAAATGCTAGATGTACTAGGCTAATGTGGGTGTCACATGGCCATGCAGTAAATGGGAGTTATGGCATTAACACTGACAACTGTCTGAACATGTGCGAAGTGAATGACAATTGGGCTTGTTTTGAATGCTCACATGGGAAATTACTCCGCCATAAAGATTGACTCAATAGAGGAGAGAGAAAACTTCCATGGCTTATACCAACAAGGTGTCGAGTCTAAACTAGGTGATTTTGGCTGAGAGGGAGAGCTCAAAAAAACTGGTAAGACATGAAAGGGGATGGCGAGCTCGACATGGGCACAAAAGGATACACACGGGATATACATCAAAAGTACAAAGGGCTGAGACACATATACATGACTATACAAAACTATACATAAGAAATTACATAATGTGCAGAATATATACACAACAAGTTAACTTATAGCTGCATAAAGGGCAGAAAACCCTCTTGTAGTGCCAACCCACCAACAGGAGGTGATAGAAGACAAAACCAGGGATGAAAATGAAATAAAAACTGAAAGGAAACAAAAACTAGAAAAAAAAAAGGAAAAAACCAGAGAAAGAAAAGTTGAAAGCCTACATGGAAACATGGAAGGTGTGGGAAAGATGAGCACACAAGGTACTCTACAACAAGCTCACCTTCAAACCACCATGAACAAGAACTCTGCAAATCACTAATAACTAATCACTAAACAAAGGGAGAAAAAGCTTCTTAGATTGCCTTAATCACCTTAAAACCACTCTGAATGCTCTAAGTGTTTGATCGCGGTAAATGTGAAAATGATAGGTAATTTCTATTTATACCCTGAGGGTGAAAATGTGTTTCATTATTTCTGACAAATCTAAGACAAGAATACCTCCAGACTCCGGGTCCAGGGATTCCGTGCAACCATACCTTCTCGCGAAGGAAGATATAATGGTAGAGAATCTTGGAGTCCGAAATCCAACTCTGGAAAGAACAAATAAAATTTGGGACCGGGTCCTAGAGACACAAGGAGACAAAAGAAATAGAAATACAACCCTCCCGACAGAAAATCCTGGAGGGAAAACAAAGAAAACAAAAAGAAAACAAGGGAAGAGAAAAACAAAAAAGGGGGACCCAATATTTTTCCTACAAATGTAGGGATGGGTGCAGGGCATAACAAATGGAAACTACATGGGATGGATGCCTTAATGCATTCGAGAACTTTGAAATCTCTGGTTAGCAAAAAATGGAATAGATCTTTACCCAAGGCATTCTACTTGTACAATGCGAGGAGTCTGAGAAAATCCATCCCATTAATGATTTGAATCCTTTGGCCCTTCTTCAGTTGTGAAGTGTGTGCTTTGAAAGGAAGCCAAGCTGATGACCTCTATGAGAAATAAAGAGAAGGCACTAAGAAAATCAAGCCAAAGTCATTGTATCTTACACATTTGCCCTGAACACCATAATTCTCCATTCTTTAGTTCTTTCTTTTCTTTCTTTTTCTGGGTAGGAAGGTGGTACTCCTTTCACTATGAACATCAAGCTTAGCTAATTTTGACGGTGGTACTTCTTTCACCTTTCCACCCATCTTTAAATTACCAAATAGGAGAGGGAATTCCAGACCTGGGATATTTTTAATGATTTTCAGACTTGGTCAATTAATCAGTGCAAATGATTTGCCCTCGGGGCGTCTGATTACTTGCTTCTTGAATTTTCCTTTAACTGATGTTCGGACTGTCAAGATATGAATCTGATGAAGATCACCCATAACCTTTTACCATACTCACAAAATAAATCTGAAGACTGGACAAATTCCACCATGCTAACAATAGATTCCAAATTCACCGGGATGCATAAGGTACCATTCCAAAGACTAGATGTAATGCAAATCATATCGATCTACAAGATGTAGGTAACATGATGGGAACCCAAAAAGAAAACAAAAATAAGGAGAAACCAAAAGCAAAAAAAAACCAAGAAAAGGTGACCCCAAAGGGTGGCCAACAAGAACTATTTACAAAACATTCCAAACAAAGCACCAGGAAAGAGTATTTACAAGAGAGAAATATACATGTATTACAACCTTAGGCTAGCTCACCACCCAACCTATTTGAAGTAATGCTTGATAAACTGCCCATTAATAGGCAATGGAATGGCTTCTCTAGTCATAGTGTTGAGGCAATAAGTGTTTGCCCCGTAGATCTCAGATATCATGTATGGTCCAAGTCAGAGCCGCTGAAATTTGGTGTGTTTTCTCTTCTTTTCTTGGGCCTTGTCCCACAAGAGGACCAAGTATGAAATTTGAAAGGCTTTATAATGGGATCTTCTATCAAACCATCATTTTACTACTTCTTGGTGATGCGCAAAAGTTTCAAGGGATGCATCTCTTTGTTCCTCCATCTGTACTAGATTCAAAATTCGAACTTCCATGATGTTGTCCCGATTACTGAATTCCTACATGAACTGTAAAATTGGGATCTGTAAGTTGATGGGGAATACTGGATTCTGACCATAAACTAGATGGAATGGGGATGTCCCCAGGGCTGCCTTTATTTGGATATGATCTACCCATAGAGTGAATCTAATATTTATGTGCCAGTCCTGAGGGTTTTGTTCTAGCAGATGTTTGATCACCTCAAGTAGATTCTTGTTTGTTGATTCAACAATGCCATTTCCCTAGGGGTAATAGTTGGTGGAAAACTTCAGAGTGATATTTCTATCTTAGGTCCATTCAAGTAATTGTGCCAAAGAAAATTCTGGACCATTGTCACATACTATAGCAAAGAGCATTCCAAATCGTGTGATGATGTTTTCTTCAAGGAATTTTATGACTACATCTGTCGTGTTGTTTTTACAAGGAATCGCTTCAGACCACTGGGTGAAATAGTCGGTAGTAGTCAAAATATATCGGTGGTTGGCAGAGGAGTTGGGGTTGATTTCCCTAATAAAGTCAAATGCCCATTGGGTGAAGGTTCTAGCTTCAAAGACCAGCTGCAGGGGCATGGCTAGGTTTCGCTCACGATGTGCTGCTGTTTGGAAAGTATGGCATCTCCTAATGTGAGTGTAGACATCTTTGAAGATACAGGGCCAATAGTACCTAGCCTAGAGGATCTGATGGGTAGTGGTGTTTTCTGAGCCATGCCTGATTCTAAACTACCTGTGAAATTTATCGATCATTTTTGCAGCTTGGTCCCTGTCTATGCACCGGAGGTATACTCCATAATTTTTGTGGAAAAGCGTTCCATTTTTTATCATGAAGTGCACACTTTTCAACTATAGGGTGCGATGTTTTCTTGGGGGTGGCCCCTCTAGACATCTATTGTTATATAATAAGTATACCAAGTCAGTATACCATAGATTCTGAGTGATGGACTCCACTGTGTATGCCTGGCATTCGATGTTGGGAGTCTCTTTTTCCATCACTCTACATAGTCCCTGGCCTTGGACTATCTTCATGGGTTGCATTTTGAAATCATATTCTTGGAGAATGGCCATCCATTTTCCCCATCTCTCACCCAATTCACTCTACATCAGTAGAGAATTAATAGCTTGGTCCAGGATGATAGCGTGCACTTTGCTCTAGAGAATGTAATGCCAGAATTTCTTCATAGTGCGGATGAGAGAAAAGGCCTACTTTTCCAAAGATGAATACTAGATTTTGGCATTCTTAAAGGGGGAGCTCATGAAAGCTATTGGTTTTCCATACCCTTTGACATTTTGGGTCAAGATTTCCGTGGAAGACTGTGGTAAAGCAAAGGAGTATATATGAAAAGGGAGGGAATTATTCTGGACTAGCCAAGACTGGTGCCTCCACAATCATTTGTTTAATCTGGGCGAATGCCCGATTTGCCTTAGGACACCACTCAATCTTTGTATCTTTCTTCATCATTTCATTGAGTGGATTCACTATCTTGATGAATCCAGTGATGAAACTCTAGACAAAATTTATCTTCCCAAAGAAAGATCTCATTTCCTTCTTACTGCCGGGTATCTACAGATTCAGCAGTGCTTCAACTCTCACAGGGTCAATGGATATACCCTTCTCGGAGATAATATGCATGATAAACTTCCCTTCAGTGACCCCAAATATACATTTCTTGGGGTTAAGGGATATTCCATACCGGTGACATCTCTCACAAATCTGGGTGAGGTGGGCAGAATGATAATGCCTATCCCAGGAAAAGACAGTCAAATCATCCATGTAGATGATTATGCACCGGTTTACTAGGCCTTCAAATGCAATGTCCATAACCCTCTAAAATGTGGCCCCTACATTGATCAAGCCAAAGGGCATCCTCCGGTATGAAAATGTTCCCCACTTGGTGGTGAATGTCATTTTATCTCTATCTTCATACTTAACCATGACTTGGTTATACCCAGAGTACCCTTCTAGGACATACATCATTTGTGATCCATTCACGATTTGCAATACCTCATCCAAAGGGGGGAGAGGGTTATTATCCTTCTTAGATGCCTTGTTCAAATTTTGAAAACCCATGCAAAGGCAGATCTCGCCACTTTTCTTCCTCACAGGGATGAGGTTGACAACCCACGTAGTGTGCCGGATCAAAAAGATGATCCGGGCTGACAATAGTTTTTGGACCTCCTGATGAATCAGAGGCTCAATTAGTGGGTTGACCGGTCTTTGCTTTTTCTGAAAGGGCTTAGCATCAAGTTTTAGCGGGATGGTATGGGTCATGATGGATGTATCATAAGTTTTCAAATCCTCATACCCCTATGCAATTACATCAATATATTCTCAGAGAACCATGAGAATCTTCTCCTTCTCCTCAGGGGAGCAAGAGGTGCCAATGTGTACCATTTTTTCTCCACTGGCCTGGGTGATGTTTAATTTCCCAAATTTTCCTCCCTCAAAGGAGGATGATATATTTTTCTAGCCCCGAGGGTCTGATTCGAAGATTCATTCTAGCGCTACCATCCCCTTAGGGATGGTGTTGGTTGGTAAGTCTATGATCCCATCATCTTCTTCACCCTACCTAGTATCGTCATGATCTCTTTCTTCCACTATTTGGTCTTCAAAAACACCATTGTTGGCCATGAAGGCTAGGATATGTTGATCTTCTTCAAAAACCTAAAAGTGGGTGACATTATTTGGAATGGACGGGGTGGGGATCATCTCAATGGAAAATTTCTGGAGCTGGGAGCCAGCCATGGGCTCAAGGGTGTTGGCAGATATAGCAAGAGCATCCAGGACATAGTTTATTTTCCAGGGAATGAGTTCAATGTTGAAGGCATCAAAATCCTCAATGAGACTCCATGGTTAGTTGTGATAAGTAGCCAGCCTTTTATCATGGCAGGTGTATTGGCTTTGAACTTTCTTTATGATCAACTCTGAATCACCCAATGCTCAGAGGTGAGTGATTCCCTTTCTTAGTGCAAATAAAAGTCCAAGGACCAAAGCCTCATACTCTATAAGATTATTTGTGCAGTTGAACTATAGCCTATAAGATGCAATGAAGGATTTCCCCTATGGGTTGATCAATTCCACTCTGGCGCCACTACCTTGTTTGGACCAAGACCCGTCAAACTTCAAGGTCCACAAATCACTGTTTGTTGTCTAGGAATGGGAAGGTGCAGTGGCCTTTGGATTATTTTTAGGAAGGTTGGGAGGAGTTTCCTCCAGATCTAATAGCACTTGGATGAGGTTTTCCCCTAGAGAAGCTTGTGGCTGGGATTTCTAGACTGGCAGTATCATGGGGATATCGCCCGAGTGAGTATTGGGTCCAGGAATACCCAAAAAGTGTTTCTTCTCCTGGAGGGCATTGATGTGTCAGGTAGCAGCAGAAATGCATGGCTCAC
>MU226918.1:102980-136051 GCA_018584345.1 Thuja plicata | reverse complement strand
TTTTGTAACCTTTAACAGGGTTGGCTCCTAACAGGGCTCACTTCAGAAGAGTGAAAATCAGTAACTAGTTACATTGGTGGTTTTCCCAAATTGGGTTTCCACGTTATATCTGGTGTTACTTGTGTCGCTTGTGTTCATGTTATTTGTTTTATGCATATCAATAACTGTGAATGTTTAATGAACAATGAAAGGTTAATTTACCGAGTAACAGTAATATATATTGAAGACATCTAAGGGACTTTTGGATTTATTTTTGTGGTAACTGATTCAATCCTCCCCTCTCAGTTACTCCATCCATATTTCCAACACAGCTTCACATTTAGTGGAATACACATCACCCTATTGACATGCGTCACCACCGCTTAATGGCTTAGAAGCTAGATCTTTCACATCTTTGAGATAAGCCATCAAGTCATCCATTAGATCATAATCAAATTATCTGTACTTTAATCAATGCCTGCTTAGGATACCCAGGTCCACCAACTACCACATGTCAACACCGTTTAATTTCTTAGCTGATAGATGTTGAGCATCTTTCCTTGAAGTGATTAAGCCGACCGTTAGATCTTTCTGAGCTTTAATCTCCTTTATACTGCCTGCGACAGGACCCACATCACTCCTTTTGATACTCGTCACTCAGACTTAATCACTTATATGGTAGATGTCATTTACTTTGGGATTAAGCCATTAATCAGCCCATTAGATTAAATTACACTTGCTTGATAGATAATGAATTTAATTAAAGTATTTGCAAAATTTGAACTTAGGGAATAATACAGGGCCATGTCGTTAGGACTGACAACTTAATGAACATGAACATTTTAAAAGGGACCCATTTGAGACATAACCTTAAGTGACAAAAAGTAACTCGAAATTAGAAACTAGTCCAACGCTTACGATTTTGTGACCAAAATTTATACTTTGAAGGATGAGACAAGGGTTTTTTGGGCATTTTAGCTAGGTTAAGGGTTTAAAAAATACTTGCAGAGGCATAAGATAATTTCAACCATTATTTTAAACCCTTTGAATAGAAGCAAGACAGGAAACATAAAAAATTTACAAGGCTAACTTAAGAACGTGAAATGTTACCAATAGTGGCTCTCTCTGAGGATGCTTAAATGCCAGATTACAACAAGAACCACAGATCTTTGGAAGAGTAGACCAAAACCGCATAACCTAAAACTAGAAACAAACACACAATAGAAGAAAACACACCTATACATATGATACATAATACTATGCATGGAACAAAAGAGCTAATTGAAGAATTTTTTTAGAAATTGTCCATGCACTGGCAATTCCTATTCTTCATCATCCATATTTCTAAGGAAATATGAATCCTTTCCAAAAATCTTAGATATGA
The DNA here is from genome assembly GCA_018584345.1 of Thuja plicata. Taxonomy (NCBI): domain Eukaryota; kingdom Viridiplantae; phylum Streptophyta; class Pinopsida; order Cupressales; family Cupressaceae; genus Thuja; species Thuja plicata. The sequence goes on along the minus strand of MU226918.1, from coordinate 134,688 downwards.
CAAAAGGCCCCATCCATAGTGACTCAATTTTTTTATGCTTTCCTTTGTCTTCAGCCCTAGTATTCCATTGCAGCACAAAATCACCAGGCTGAAACTTTCTTTCATGTGCCCTTCTGTCAAGCAGATATTTCATTTTTTTTTGTAATTTGATATTTTCCCTCTGGCTTTCTCTCCTTATTTCATCTAATTCTACCAACCGAATCATTCATTCTTCCATAGGTTCTGAAACTTCAATCACTTCATCTTGGATAAATTTATAGATTGGAAGCAGATTATTGATAGGCATTCTTTATTGGATACCATATACTAACTCAAAGGGAGACTTTCTAGTGGATTTCTTGACAGTGATTCTGTCTTCCCAAAGGGAAAGTTTTAGCTTCACATGCCAGGCTCTTTTATTTCCTTCCAAGTTCTTTTTAAAAATTTGTTAGATGCTTTTGTTGCTGGATTCTGCTTAAACATTGGCTTGAGGATGGTATGGGGATGAATAAGACATGACAATTCCCATATAAGTACAGAAATCAATAAATTCTTGAGACCTGAAACACATGGAATTATCCATTACAAATTTGAGGGGGACACCAAATCTAGTGATCACATTGTCCATCAAGAAATCAATGACCACTGTGCTTGTTGCTCTTTTGGTTGGAATTGCCTCTACCCATTTTGTGAAATAATTAGTTACCAATAGAATCCAACTATGGCCTCCACTTGATTTTTTAGCAAATTCTCCTATGAATTCCATTCCCCACATAGCAAAGGGGGCTTCTGCCACTACATGATTCAATAGTAAGGCCTCTGAAAATTTCATTTTTCTTGAGAATCTCTGACATGGCTCACATTTTTTGACAAATGCATAGGCATCTTGGAACAAACAAGGCCAATAGTATCTAGCTCTCAAAATTTTATGAGTTGTGGACTTATCAGAATAGTTCCCTCCACACATTCCAACATGCATTTCCTTCAACATCTTCTCTGATTGACCTTTGTCAAGACATAATAGCAGGATCCCATCTCTATTTTTCCAAAACAAATCATCACGCAACAAAACATATTTTTGAGCTTGTAATCTTAAAGTCCTTCTTTGGTTATCACTTAGGTAATCTAGACACTTAGCATTTTTAAAAAATATACAATATCATCATACCAGGGTTGCATCTCAATACTGGTTAGGCAATTTTCACTTGTACCAACATTGTTGACCTGGAAAAAGTCCAAATTCTTATTTGTCATCAACTTTGCTAATCCTAGTCCTCTTACCAACTTAGTGATATCGATGTCCAAATCAAACTCTTGAATTTTGTTTATCCATTTGCATCTTTTCCCTATTACCTCATTCTGAACAAAAATATCCATGACAGCAGCATGAGGAACATAAGCATTAACCTTTGCACATACCAAATATGGTTTGAAAGCCTTGACTGCCTTTACTAGAGCATAGGCCCATTTCTCCATCAACTGATAAATCAACTCAGCTAATTGCAACAAATTTTTGAAAAATGCAATGGGATGTTCAAATCCCTCACCATCCTTTTGCAATAAGACTGTTGTAATAGTATGGAAGGAAGAAAATGTAAACAAATAGAAGGGCTTAGTATAATCAGGGGCACTAGGACTAGTGCTTCTTGGATAGCTTGTTTTATTTTTTCAAAGGCTGACTGCACCTCTTGGTCCCATTCAAACTTTACATTTTTCTTCAGCAACTTGACAATGGGTTTAACCAGTTTTGCAAAGTTGGCAATAAATCTCCTGACAAAATTAATTTGCCCTAGGAATGATTGTTTGCCTTTTAAGTTTCTCGGAGGAAGTAACTTTTGAATGGCTTCAATTATTTTAGGATCTATCCTTACTCCATCCTTTCATACTATGTGGCCCAGACGTTTCCCCTCAGTAACAGAAAAGTGACACTTTTTTGTTGTTCAAAGACACCCCATATTTTAATACTTTTATCATTACTTTCTCTAAGTGGCTACAATGATCCTCTGGCCTCTTTGGAAAAGCTGTCAAATAATCTTGGTATACTACCATTAGAACATCTATAAGGTCTTAGAAAACCACATCCATGGCCCTTTGAAAGGTTGCACTAGCATTTTTCAAACCAAATGGAATGCGGGAATACACATAAGTGCCCTAGGGAGTAGTAAATGTTGTTTTGAATTGCTCAGATTCTTTGACTAGTACCTAATTGTACCCTGAAAACCCATCCATCATAGACAATAAGTCACATCTAGTGACTTTATGCAACATAGCCTCCATATTTGGAAGTCCATAGTTATCATTTAATGAGGCCACATTGAGGTTCCTGAAATCAACACATAATCTTATGTCCCCATTCTTCATTCTCACAGGGACTAGGTTAGAAACCCATGATGAATGTCTTATTGGCTGAAATATCCCTGCATCTCTTAGTTTCATCAATTCTTCCTGCATTTTGGTATCCAATAGTGAATTAATGGGCCTTTGTTTTTGCCTGAATGGTTTTATACCCTCTTTTGGAGGGATGTCATGCTGGAATAAGTCTATTCTATAAGCTTTCAAATCCTCATAAGACCAGACAAATACATGCTTGTACTTTTTCAGCAATCTTATCAAATTCAGTCTCACATTTCTATCTAACTTTTTACCGATATAGACCAGTTGGGGAGATGCTTCAAATCCCAAGTTAACTTCTTCTAAATATTTTGTCTTTGCATTGGATTCTCGAGTCATATAATTGTCATTTATGCTGAACATACCTTCCAACTCAACCAACCCTTTGGGACTGTGATTAGTAGCCAACTAGATAACTTCTTGATCAAATATATATTCCTTATCATCCACAACTGTTATCAAAGACTCAATCAATTTTCTGACCATCATATTCATCTATACACTGAATAAACCTAAGTATATCATCATCATCCTCAAATACTTGCCAATTGTGAATATTGTCAGGGACTGCAGGTCTACTTTTTATCTCAGCTACAGACATGTCAGTAAGGGTAACATCATTATTTTTAAGGGAAACATTTGCCAACAAATCTACCATTATGTTATTAGATCTCTCTATCCATAGGATATTGAAGGCATCAAAGAATTCTATCCTATCCCAGACAGCATACTTGTATAATTTTAATCTATCATCTTTAGCAGCATAATGTCCCCTTATCTGAGATATAATTAACTGAGAATACCCATGTTCATCTGGAAATGCATCATCTATCAAAGTAGTATCTTCTTCAGAATGATGAATTTTGGATAGATTATCAGCTACCACGTTTTCTTTCCCTGGCTTGTCAATGATTGTTATATAAAATGCCTGCAAAAGAAGAATCCATCTTTCTAACCTGCTTGTGATGGCAAGTTTGTTCATGAGATACTTAATTGCTGCATGGTCAGTATGAACAAAGATAGGATAACCAGTTACATAATGGAAGAATTTATTCAGAGCATAAAATAATGCTAGAAATTCTTTCTCAGTCACTATATAGTTTAACTCTGGTCCATGTAGACTCTTACTGATATAATAGATTGCATTTTCAAGGTTTTCAGACATTTGTCCTAAGACAGCACCTACGACATAGTCTAAAGCATCTATATGTATGTGAAATGGAAAAGTCCAGTCAGGGACCCTAAGTATTGGTGCAGTTGTCAAAAGTGACTTGAGCTATAGGAAGGATTCATCACATTCTTTTGTCCAAGAAAATTCAGCTTCTTTGGTAAGTAAGTTGTATAGAGGACTAGCTATTTGACTAAAGTTCTGGATAAACCTCCTATAATAGCCAGCATGACCCAGGAAAGATCTGACATATTTTTTCTTAGTAGGAATAGGGAGTGTGATAATTACCTCTATCTTCACCGGGTCTACCTGGATTCCAGCTTTGGAGATAAAATGTCCCAACACCAATCCTTCCTGCATCATCAGAAAGCACTTTTCACTGTTGAGAGATAGGTTATGTTCCTCGCATCTGATTAGTACTTTATCCAAGTTCTTCATAGCTTCCTCAAATGTGACACCGAATGTAGTGAAGTCGTCCATGTAGATTTCCATGCAATCATGTGATATATCAGTAAAGATGTTGATCATAACTCTCTGAAAGGTAGTAGGTGCATTGCATAATCCAAATGGTAATACTAAATAGGCATATGTGCCCCAAGGGCATGTGAATGTGGTATTTTCCTGATCTTTGGGGGTAATTTTTATCTAATTGTAACCAATGTATCCATCTAGGAAGGAAAAATATTTCTTTCCAACCTATGCATTATATCTTTAGTCATGACATTTATTGCTGCTCCCAAATCAACTAGAGCATTTTTCATAGTCTGTCCATTTATTATCAGGTCAACTATTGGACTGCCAGGATCTGATTACTTTGGTATTACCACATTTCCTAACATGATATCTACTAATTTCCCTACAACATGTACTATTTGAGGGTCTTTCTTCTTCCATCCTAGCTTCTTTAGGCGTGCTTCCTTAATAGCCTTTCCATAAAGAGGTATATCTTTGATAGCTTGGAACAGAGGGATTTGAATGTTCATATTTTTCAGTTGCTCAATAATATCAAATGTTTCTTCCTCTTGGGGTATAGGTTTTTCTTTGTTTAGCCTATGTGGAAAGGGTTGATTTGAAGTGTGGACAGTAGTTCTGCTGGGTATATCAGTCGGCTGGCTAGTATTTCGCAGTGTAGCTTCTGGAAGGAGTGTTGCAGGACTGTCTGCAACTTCCATGATAATAGGATATTCAAGTATAGGCAGGGTGGTACCGGACCTCAAATGGATATCATCTATCTCTAATGAATAAGTAGGACATTACTGAGTGTCAGTAGTGTACATTTGCTACTACTGCTATTTGTTGTTTAGATTTGGCTATGGTTGAGCAGGCAATTGGGTTGGCTTTGCATTAACACTAGTTGTTGCAGGAGGTGGAATTATTGCAGGTGGTTGCACTGGAGGTGGTAATTGTGGATAGCCAAAATTTTGGTTAGGCCACTGTGGAGACCCCCTCTATTGATTAGTTTTCTGCCAATTTCCTTGCAGTGGTTGCCATTGATTCTGCTGATTAGGCCACTGGTTATTTTGCTGATTTTGCCATTGATTATTTTTCTGATTTGGCCACTAATTATTTTGCAGGTTTTTCCATTGGTTATTTTTTTGGTTAGGCCATTGGTTATTCTTCTAGTTTGGCAACTGAGGTTGAGCGTACTAAGAAGTGTTCTGATAATTTTGGTTTTGCCACTGATTATTGTTAAAATTTGAAAATTGTAGAGGATCTTGTGGCATACCTTGTCATGAAGCCCATGGTCAACATTGACTAATGAAGAACACTTGATCATTGTATCCTTCTATCTTCATTTAGTTAGTTGGCAGATGTTGATTTTCCAGGTTTTCTACAAGCTTACATCCACAGTCTTTCTTTTGTTTGCGGTAGTGTGGACATTACTCAGCCAATTGTGATTCGACTTCTACATGCTTCTTCTTGGAAGTCATTGTGTCAAGATATGTAGCTACATCATTTATAATATCTTTCTTGAAATCCACGAGTAAATTAGATATCTCCAGCTTTGAAACGCCCACACTAATCCCTTTTGAGACTGATGGCCCGTATCCTTTGCCTTTCTTCATAGTTGACCTTGAGTAGTTGAGACAGATTTTCTTGAGGTCATCCCAAGAGGATTGGGATATGTCTCCACCAACCATAAAGTCTAATGCTTCCAGACAGTTGTCGTTTACCCCTCTCAAGAAGACTAGTTTCTGTGAATCCTCTGCTAGTACATGTTGGGGATTCTTCTGCATTGTGTACAAAAAATGTGAAACATAGTCCTCTAATGTTTCATCCTCCTTTTGAGACATCCTAAAGATATCATCTCCTTTTGGGTCGCTACCTTTGCAATAATATTTATATTTCTATAGAAACAACGTCTGCATCTCATCCCAGGTACCTGCTACATTGGCTCCTAAGCCCATGAACCATCGTAATGTTGACTATTTCAGTGTTGCAGGAAACAACTTGAGCTTATGGGCATCAGTATTATAGTTGAAGCTTCAACAGAGTATGTCAAACTCAAACAAGAAAGTGTCAGGATCCTCCATTATAAGCCCATAAAAATTTGGAAGAGTAGTTGTGGGTATATTTTTGAGATTAGCATTGTTTATAAGGCTTAGGAGAGGAAATGGGAAAGTAGGGTGTGCCATTACTAGAGGTATTTGATTGTGGGGTTTCTTCTGGAAAGGAGCATTAGCTATTGGATTGTTAACAATAGGTGGATTTGGGCCAAAATTATCTAGAAAGCTGGCCGAGATTTCTGCAAAAGGTCAGAAGCCGCTTATATCAAGTGGTTCTGCTTTGGAGGAAGATGTTGCAGGAAAGTCAGGGCTTGCATCCTCAAAGGGTAACTCTACTTCTTCAACTTCCTCATTCAAATTAGAAGACTCTACTGGAAGAAATATGCCATATTCATCTTGTCTCCTTTCTCTTCGATGCATGCAATTGAATTCTTCATGCTTGTGAAGCATTTTTTATGGATACAAACCTAAAAACTAACTAGGAATGAAAAAAAATGACTCAAAAATGTTCCTAGCTTGACACCATCCCTAGCAGTGGTGCCAAAAATGAACCGCCTCACAATAGGTGTGGAATAATCATGCTCAAGGCCTTTCTTAGGAATGGTTTATTCAATCTAAGGACTACTTCTCCCATTATGAGGTGAATTTAACTTCTCAACCCAGGGACGTATACTTGAAATGGTCAGCACGATATGTGCACTAGGTTCCTTAAGGAGTCATCATGCTCATGTTGCAGGAAGGTAAAAATGCATAAAAGAAACCTACACTAGTGCTGCAGGAAAATAATACATTTATCTCCTTACTGAAATGAATGCTAGAAATTGGAAACTCTACTTAAACCTATACTTTCAACCTAGAACATCCATTATAATTATTCTTGCAGATGCTGCAAGAACATTCACAAGGTACGATACTGCAGGAAGAAATTGTAACTTCTATCTGAAATACTAGAAATGCTGGAAATGATGGAAGGAAATCTATTCTATTCTAACCTATTCCACCTCCCAAGTGGGCCCCCTTGGTTAGTTTTTGCTAATCTATTAACACAGAACGTAAGCCAAGAATTACTTCATTATATTTCAAAAACTCATTACATAAAAACAATACATGAAACTTGAAATAGGTTGCTCTAAGATATAACAGTTTTCTTCCAAAAACTTCCTTCTCTAAATTTTCCTATCTAACTTCAAACTATCGGTCCAATCCCTATATATAGAGGATCAAACACTTATTACAAAACAGAAAAGAAACTATCTTGCTGAAAACATGCCAGAGAAGAAGATGGAAATGCAACAGCCCGCGGTGTGGGTAATAAAGCTTGGGCGACCAGTTCAACATAATAAAGTGTAGAGGGAATATAACAACACTACATCCCCGCATCCTAGAATAATGGCTCCTCCATTGTAGCAGTCGTGTTTCCTGGTGCTGTGATAATCACTCCACCGTAGCTGGTCCTTAATAGTCTTCCTTGAATGCTGTCGACCACTCTCCAACCGCTTTCTCTCCTGTCAAGTTAGTTGTGATGCGGAAATATTCATGCAAAAAGCTTAATCAAATTAAATCCAGATATTAGAACATATATTGTGATGGTTATATGAAATACTACACTATATGTATAATATTAGCAAAATATGTCACAAACATCTATCCATGGTTTATTAGTTCTATGTAGACTTTATCACAAGTTTTAACTGGCTAGGTTCTCAAATGTTTTGTCAGAAACTAGAATAGAGTATTTAAAATTATACAAAATAAAGGCAATAATTTGGCCTTATCATCTGCCCCTTGGTTAATCAAATACTTGTCCTCAAGCATTTCATCTTCTTTCAATTGACCTAAAGTTACCAACTTTAGTTCTTCCTCGCCTCTGGCTCTTGAAGGAGTAGTAGAATCCTCTTGTTCTTTCCCAAACTTCCCTTCTGTGATCCTCCTGCTGCCTATCAAGCCTGGCAGTATTGATGTCATACAAGGGCCAAAGGAGCATGGGCGGCTGCATTGTGAGTGGACACCAGAGCTCCTGCCTGATTTGCCTACCCAACCCTATGTATTTTGGTGCTTGGTGTATGTCTGCTTCAAGGTTAACGGGGCTATGTGGTTCTGACCTTTTGAATGCCTCTGATAATCTGTCCCATCTACTTCTGGCACCGGTTAAGGCTCTTTGGAAGAAAAAATAAGACATGTTGTCATATTCTGCATACACATCTGCTCTGAGTTTAAATTTTTTATCTCTGATTTCCTTTTTAATATTCCCATATGTCAGTTTGAACCAATCCCTCTGGAATACTTCTGGTTGACTAATCTCTGCTCTTAATGGTAGGGGTTCCATTTTCTCAAGTTCTCTGAAATTCCCCAATTGTCTATCATAGTTAGCCTCATTGTGCATCCAAGACATCAGGGCTCTTAGGTGTATATGCCCTATATAAAGTAGGGGATTCCATTTAGTCTCTGTAGGGATGATGAAATTATGCACATACAACTCACACAGTAGGTTTTGTTGCCAAGATGGAAGGGTCTAGTATAAACCAAAGAATTCCTGGGTTGATTTGAACTCTGTGTTTACATCTTTGAGGGTCATCATCAATTGAAATAGGAGGAATTTTTCTTTTAGATAGATGGTATAGACCCTAGGTGGTGGTCTACAAGCAATTACATGGTTAGTCAGCTTAAGTGCATGTTCCATTCTTTATTTTTGTCTTTCCAACTGATCTTTTAAATCTGCAATTTCCTCTCCTTGTTCTGCTATTACTTTCTATAATTTCTTTTTCTCTTCTCCCCATAGAGTGGTTGTCAGCACATTCTTATTATATAACTAGAAGAGAAGCATTTGTAGAGTAATCAGACCACTGTTTTCATCTTGGTTATTCTTCTTCCTTTGTTCCCTCCATAACCACTCTAAGAAATTTATTAACCAAGTTTGCTTATAGGAAACTAGGGCATTTCTTGTGCAAGCTAGCTGGTGAGTTATAGGGGTTTCTTTTTCATGGGTTGGATCATCCTGATGACTAACTCCTGGGTCATTTTGACATACATTTGACTCAGCTTCACACTCCTCATCTAGATTTTGAGGAATCTCTAGAATCTCAGACTGGTTGGGAGAATCATCCAGAATAATATGAATAGGATTTTCCTCCTCAAATTGTTTGGGGAAGAAGATTGGCTTTCGGTGGGTGCTTTAGGAATCTTCCCTCTCATCCTAGAACTTATTCTTACAGGGATTTCCTCAGCCTCTATAGCCTTTTTCTTACAAACCCTTTTTGTTTTCTCTGTTGCAGGAGTAGTGGCTGCAGGAACTGACTTTATTTTCTTCTTTCTCAAGACTTGAGGGTTTCGTGACTTAGCTGCAGGAACCAAAATTTCTCCCACTAACTTCCTTTTTCCTTTTATTTAGGTGGACATAGGTATATTTCTCATGTGAGTGGGTAAAGGCACATTTTATTGTAAATTTTTAGTTTCTGCCCCTTGGGTACTTTGCTCAGCAACTGGGTAAGGGGAAACTGCATTATCTTGGCTAATTTGCACATTAGGGGCAATTTGAGACTACAAGATTTTATGATGGAAAAACTCTCCCCATGCCATAGGGGAGACATCCCTAAGAGATATTTCTATGAGTAATTTAATTAGGGCATGGTGAGTAACAGAGTTTTCATTCCTTTTCTGGGTTTCTTTGGCACTAATGCACAGCATATTAAACAAAAAATTAGGGGCATTCATTGGGATATTATGTCGTACATAACTAAGTAGCTTAAAATGATGCACATGTAAATTAGAGAATCGTCCTTCACAGGTGAAATACTTGATAATGTGTGTGGCCAACTCATGATATGGTGGCGGAATGGACATTCTTTTACACCCCTGTTTAGTGATCTCCAGTGGAGGGTCACCTGGTAGGGTGAACTGGGCCCTACCTGACCTGGCATCGTGCACATTGGGGTAGTGTTCCCCTACTACTGGAAAAATAGTTACTTCCACTATTTGATCCTCTGTTGCAACAACTGTCAACCCCCATACCATTGCTTGGCCTTCATCAAATGTGTTTGCAAATTCTGTTGTTGCTTCCTCATCAAACTCCATCAACTTTAAGAAATATCCCAGCCATTCACAGGCATTAAATCTTCTTACTACCTCAACATCAGATAGTAAAATACCATGAACCACTGGTTCATGCCACTGCAATTGGTCCCCCATTTGTGCTTACCAAATTCAACCTCTTCTCTGTTCTTGATAATTACCTTCTTCTCTTTTGAATTTTAGGCTACTTGTAAAACCACAGACCCTCTTTCACATTCTTCTGGTATTCTTGGTATGAACAATAATAATATACTTTAACAAAATGAATCATAGATATTCATGCAAGAGTTATGTCATGGTTTTAATACTGGGTCACATCTCGCCTGACAATTAGGGGTTTATTCAAAATAAAGGTACGACACTTGACACTTGTGTGATGCGGCAGCTAGATTTTAATTAAGACAATGCCAAAGTACAGATTTGAGGATCTTAACAAGTAAATAGAAATGACATTTTAAGAATTGGTACACTTCCCTACTCCCTATGAAATATTGACAAGTGTCCTCACTTGTCAGACTTGGTAGAAGGTACATAAATGGATTAAGGTGGCAATGATACATTTATTGTAGTATTCGATATAACCAATGAAATCTATGCGCTAAAAATGGAAATAAATTTGAAAAGCTCATACCTGCTAATTGATCATCACATGTGCCAAGAAAGGTTGGTGAGAGTGGAATGACAGTGTTGGTGGTCGACATGCGTCAGCGCACAATCTCTTTATTGAAAGCATAGAAATATGATGACGTGGGAGGTGGGTGGATGGAAGATTAAGAAATGAAGTGGGTTGAAAAAGAAGAATTTAGAAAGTGAATGGAGAATTTGAACTTTATGTAAACATAAATTTTTTATTATGGTCATGCTTTGAAGGAATTCTTATTGAAGAGCTGCAAGAAGAAGGTTGACACCCTCTGGTGCAGGAAGTGTTACTTGTTGATCCTTTAAAACTGGCTGGTTGAATTGTTGTAGGAAGCCATCTTTTGTCTATGGCTGGTGATACAACTTTAGCCTATGTCCATTGACTAGTAGCTTGAAGTGTACAGGGTCAATTTTGGTCAACTGGACTACTCCATTTGTAAATACATTGCTTATTTCATATGGACCCAGCCATCATGTCTGCAGCTTGCTTGGTATCTCTTGGAATCTGGAATCATATAACAATGCCCAATCTCCAACTTTGAAGTTCTTACTCTTAATATGGGAGTCATGCCACTATTTTCTTTTCTTTTGGACAGTTTCCATGCATTGCAAGGTAGACTTGCACATTTCATCCAAAGAATTGAGATGCAGCAAGCGCTCTCTCTATGCTACAGGAAGATAAATATTTAACTCCAGCGTTGTTCTTAATATTTTGTGTTCAAATTAAATTGGTAGCATTGCTATTTTACCATATAATAGTTTGAACGAAGTGAACCCTGTGGTGGTCTTCCATGTTGTTCTATATGCCCAAACAACTTTTGATAGTCTACTACTCCAATCTCGGCAATGCAAATGAACTGTCTTTGTTAAGATTTTTTCTATTTCCCGATTTGTAACTTCTTCTTGTCCATTGGCTTGAGGGTGATAGGGGTTTGACTTCCAATGTCTGATATTATATTCCTTCATGAGCTCTATTATCAGATTGGAAGTGAATTGAGTACCTTGATCAGTAACACGTTCTCTTGGCATGCCATATCTAGTAAGAATTTCTTCATACAAAAATTCAGCAACTTTATGATCTTTGGCATGCTTCATTTCTCTGACTTCGACCCATTTGGTTAGGAAATCTGTGCACACCAGAATGTATTACTTCCCATTGGATGGAGGGTCTATTAGACCAATAAAGTCCATGCCCCATTTATCAAATGGTGTTACCACCACCTGTGGGTTTAAGGGCATTTCATCTGATCTTATTGGTTGGCCCATTCTTTGACATTTGTCACACTTCCTTGTATAACTAGCTACATCTTTGTGAAGTGTAGGCCAGTAGTAGCCAGTTGTTAAAATATTCTGTGATGCTCTTTTCACTGAAAAGTGTCCTCCACATGGTTCATTATGAAATGCATGCAAAATTTCATGTCTCATCTTCTCTCACACATCTCCTCATGACTTGGTCAGGTCCAGTGTAAAATAATGTGTTATCAATCCAAGAGAAATGGAAGCTTTTCTCTACAAGTAGCTTCTTATCCTTGTAAGATAAATGTGTGGGCATTTTGTTAGCTGTTAGATAATTAGCTATATTAGTAGTGTACGTTTGCTGCTGCTGCTATTTGTTGTTTGGATTTGGCTGTGGTTGAACAAGAAATTGGGTTGGCTTTGGATTAGGATTAGTTGCTGCAGGAGGTGGTTGCACTGGAGGTGGTAATTGTAGACAACCAGAATTTTGGTTAGGCCACTATGGAGGCCCCCTCCATTGATTAGTTTGCTGCCAATTTCCTTGCAGTTGTTGCCATTGATTCTGCTGATTAGGCCACTGCTTATTTTGCTGATTTTGCCATTGGTTATTTTACTGATTTGGCCATTGATTATTTTGTGGGTTTTTCCATTGGTTATTTTTCTGGTTAGGCTATTGGTTATTCTACTGGTTTGGTGACTAAGGTTGAGAGTACTGAGAAGTGTTATGATAATTTTGGTTTTGCCACTAATTATTGTTAAAATTTGAAAATTGTAGAGGATCTTGTGGCATACCTTTTTGTGAAGCCCATGGTCGACGTTGAGAAACAAAGAACACTTGATCGTTGTCTCCTTCTATCTTCATTTAGTCAATTGGCAAATGTTGATTTTTCAGGTTTTCTACCAGCTTACATCCGCAGTCTTTCTTTTATTTGCGACAATGTGGACAATACTCATCCAATTGTGATTCAGCTTCTACATGCTTCTTCTTGGCAGTCATTATGTTAAGATGTGTAGCTACATCATTTATAATATCTTGCTTGAAATTCGTGAGTAAATTAGATATCTCTAGCTTTGAAATGCCCAAACCAATCCCTTTTGTGACTGTGGGCCCGTATCCTCTGCCTTTCTTCATAGTTGACCTTGAGTAGTTGAGATAGATTTTCTTGAGGTCATCCCAAGAGAATTGGGATATGTCTCCACCAACCATCAAGTCTAATGCTTCCAGAAAATTTTCATTTACCCCTCTCAAGAAGACTAGTTTCTGTGAATCCTCTGCTAGTACATGCTGGGGATTCTTCTACATTGTGTACAAAAAATGTGAAACATAGTCCTGCAATGTTTTGTCCTCCTTTTGAGACATCCTTAAGATATCATCTCCTTTTGGGTCACTGCCTTTGCAATAATCTTTATATTTCTATAGAAACAACATCTGCATCTCATCCCAGGTACTTGGTGCATTGGCTCCTAAGCCCATGCACCATCATAATGCTGACTCTTTCAGTGTTGTAGGAAACAACTTGAGCTTATGGGAATCGGTATTATAGTCAAAGCTTCGACAGAGTATGTCAAACTCAAACAAGAAAGTGTTAGGATCCTCCATTATAAGACCATAAAACTTTGGAAGAGAAGCTGTGGGTATATTTTTGAGATTAGCATTGTTTATAAGGCTTGGGAGAGGAAATGGGAAAGTAGGGTGTGCCATTACTGGAGGTATTTGATTATGGGGTTGCTACTGGAAAGGAGCATTAGCTACTAGATTGTTAACAATAGGTGGATTTGGGTCAGAATTATCTATAAAGTTGGCCAAGATTTCTGCAAAATGTTGAAAGCCACTTATATCAAGTGGTTCTTCTCTAGAGGAAGATGCTGCAGGAAAATTGAGGCTTGCATCCTCAAAGGGTAACTCTACTTCTTCAACTTACTCATTCAAATTAGTAGACTCTGCTAGAAGAAATCTGCCATATTCATCTTGTCGCCTTTCTCTTCAATGCATGCAATTGAATTCTTCATGCTTGTGAAGCAATTTTTAGGTATACAAACCTAAAAACTAACTAGGAATGAAAAAAAAATGACTCAAAAATGTTCCTAGCTTGACACCATCCACGGCAGCGGCGCCAAAAATGAACCGCCTCACAATAGGTGTGGAATAATCATGCTCAAGGCCTTTCTTAGGAATGGTTTATTCAATATAAGTACTACTTCTCCCATTATGAGGTGCATTTAACTTGTCAACCCAGGGACGTATACTTGAAATGGTCGACACGATATGTGCACTAGGTTCCTTAAGGAGTCATCATGCTTATGCTGTAGGAAGGTAAAAATGCATAAAATAAACCTACACTAGTGCTGCAGGAAAATAATACATTTATCTCCTTACTGAAATGAATGCTAGAAATTACCAACTCTACTTAAACCTATACTTTCAACCTAGAACATCCATTATAACTATTCTTGCAGATGCTGGAAGAACATTCACAAGGTACGATGCTGCAGGAAGAAATTATAACTTCTATCTAAAATATTGGAAATGCTGGAATGAAATCTATTCTATTCTAACCTATTCCACCTCCCAAGTGGGCCCCCTTGGTCAGTTTCAGCTAATCTATTAACACAGAACGTAAACCAAGAATTACTTCATTATATTTCAAAAACTCATTACATAAAAACAATACATGAAACTTGAAATAGATTGGTGTAAGATATAACAATTTTCTTCCAAAAACTTCCTTCTCTAACTTTTCCTATATAAATTCAAACTATTAGTCCAATCCCTATATATAGAGGATCAAACACTTATTACAAAATAGAAAAGAAACTATCTTGCTGAAAACATGTCGGAGAAGAAGATGGAAATGCAATAGCCCGCAGTGTGGGTAATAAAGCTTGGGTGAGTAGTTCCACATAATAAAGTGAAAATGGAATATAGAAACACTACATCCCCGCATCCTAGAATAATGGCTCCTCCATTGTAGCAGTCATGTTTCCTTGTGTTGTGATGATCACTCCATCGTAGCTGGTCCTCAACAGTCTTCCTTGAATGTTGTCGACCACTCTACAGCCACTTTCTCTCCTGTCAATTTAGTTGTGATGCGAAAATATTCATGCAACAAGCTTAATCAAATTGAATCTAGATATTAGAACATATATTCTAATGGTTATATGAAATACTGCAGTATATGTATAATATTAGCAAAATATGTCACAAACATCTACCCATGGTTTATCAGTTCTATCTGGACTTTATCACAAGTTTTAACTAGCTAGGTTCTCAAATGTTTTGTCAGAAACTAGAACAGAGTATTTAAAATTATACAAAATAAAGGCAATAATTTGGCCTTATCAGGTATGGTTTCTTTACTATGAACATATTTATGGAAGGGCCTTCTTTTTCTCTTTCTTCTATTTGATCAAACAAGGCTTGGGCTACTACACACTGATAGGAAGAATGTGGCATATTGCAGGCATCACACTAGGGAGTGTTCTCAACATAGTTAGCACTATTCCTTTTTAGGGGATCTGGGGTTTCTTTTGCTTTTGGGTTATCTTGTTCATCTAGGAATGGTTTGCCATTGTTCCAATTTGTTTTATAAGGGTAGTCTCTCAGGTTTGGCTATTTATCAAATCTTTGGTTAGTGTACTTAATATTACGGTACCCTCCTCTATCATTTTTATCCATTTTGGCAGCAAGATCTTTCACTGCACTCACCAGTTTATCTATTGTATCATATTCTTTGACATTTTTGTTGGCTGATCCCTTTTCCTTCCAAAGTTTATTGTCTTCCCTCTTCCCCAATTTTTCCGATGCTCTCCTATTACTTTCAATGTCAATAGCTATCTTATAATAATCCCTTAAAGTATTGGGGTTCTTATCTCTGAGTAAATAGGACATTTTTCCATCAGTAGCATTGATATAGGTAGTAAGACATACTTCCTCAGCTAACCTCAAGACTTGAAAAAGTTTGTTCATGGCCTTTTGAAATCTACTGTTAAAATCAGCCATACTCTCATTAGGGAACTTTTTGATGTTATGGAATTCATTTAACATGTATCTAGAATTTACATGTTCTCTATACTATTCCCTAAAACAATCTACAAATTCATCCCAAGAAGCAATACTATCATTAGGTAAATTTCTAAATCAATCCCTAGCATCTTCTATTAATGACTGAATAAAAAGCTTCATAATGACATCCTCATTTTCAATTTCAAACTTAGTTATCTTATCACTAAAAGCTTTTAGATGCTCTTCACAAGTAACAAAATTATTTCCCATGAACTTAGGGATTTTATCTCTTACCTCATTTGGGATCACATTAGGGTGACTAGGAATGCCTTCAAAGAAGAGAGCTTTGTATCTGTTCATATGGACACGTCTCCTTTGTAAATTTCCAAGCACATTGTTATCACCCATTCCAGTGGCTCCTTCTTGATTTTGAGTGGGTAGGGGAACACTTTGTTTGAGGTTGGAGACTTGAATGCTTGGGCTAGAACCACCAGGCTGAGCATTTGTATTTGGGCTAGAGGTTTTAACATTTGAATTCAAACCAGAGGATTTCACTTTAGGATCATCTCCTTGATCATTTGGGATTGGGCCAGTAGATTGCTTTTTTTGTTGTATTTCATGATTAATTGGCATAGAACTACTTGTAGTAGTATTAGTAGTAGCATGAAGAAAAGCTATCTTGATTCTCATATCAGCTGCAACAACCTCTAATTGTAACTTCTCCAACTGTTTGGCTAAATCCTCTTTATCTTTTCTAGCTTGTTCCAACTCAAGATAAACTTGAGATACTCCTATAGGAATGGTAAATTTTTGTTTAGGTTCCTCTAGTCACACCAACAACCTTTTGCTTACCTTTGTTGGGGGCATCTTTAGTAGTTGTCTTAAGTTTTGCATTTTGTTCAATCTCATATGGGAAAAATTGTCTGATGATAGGCCCTTCTTTCTCAAAATCATCCTTGTCAGGATTAAAGATTTTATTTGGGGCTTTTTTCCTTAAATCATCAAGGTTACCAAACAATTCTAGATTCAAACCTCTAACCTCTTGACTTATGCTTTTAGCCTTGATTTCATTTCTTCTATTCTCAACTAAGAGTTCTTCTCTTTCCACTAGTATGTCATATATCTTTTGTCCACATTTCTTCTCTGCTTTTGCTATTTCCTTTTCTTGTTCCTTTTTACTTTTTCTTAAAGCCATAACCTCATCCTACAACTTATCTAAATCTTAGGAGGTTGTTTTAGCAGCAGAGGTTTCTTCTGGTGGAGCAAGATTTTCTTCAGTAGGCAAGAAACCTATATCATTATTTTCTCCATCTATAAAGGGATCAAAGTTGGCATTAGCTCTATAAGTGTCGATTGGTCCCAGGGGTCCCTCATCTTCAAATGAAGATGAATTTCTTTTTGGAGAGGGAATCTCCATCTTTCCCTTAGAGGTATGTTGAGAATCTGTTTGGATATACCTCTCTTGGACCATTTTTTCATTTGTGGTGTACGGATCTCTTCGCCAACATCCTTTTCAGGATTTTCTTTGAAATAGGATCTAGTATTCCTTTTTCGACTCGTCTTTCAGAACAGACAAATATATTCAACATGTTTAATGTGCAACACTGGAGTACACAGAGGTTAGAGTTTCCACCTCTTTTTACAGGAAAAATATGTAAAGATTGAGTACCTTGTCCTAACTCAGGTTTTCTTTAATAGTAATAAGTCCAAATGAAACTTTAAAACAAAGTTTCTTGATAATTCCTCACCTGGTAATCTCAAGAAAATGATTCTCCACTATCTATATTGCTGCAAATCTTCTCCACCTAGTGGATTTTATTTGAAAAAAAAATACGGGATTAGATTAGAGGCTTTACAATTACCAGTCACTCCATTTGAGACAAGATCTATATCATTTTCAGGACCAAGACCTTCAAACAGTGTGCAACAATAGATAAGCACAATAATTTTTTTTTAATGATTATGAGGAACAATATACTTATTCTCAATGTTGCAAGGACTAACTCTTTCATGAACATGACTCTAGAACATTAAAATTACCCTAGTAGAGTCACCATTTTGTTAGCACTTTTTATTGTAGACTCAATATATAGTAGTAAATGCTTGAATCTTTGTTTCCTGATTCAGATTCATACAGGGAAAATGCTAATTAACAAGGAAAAGATTCCTTCTTCACTTTTGGCTCCACAAACCCAAGTGGGTGCACCTTCAATAGATTAATGACTTTTAACAAATCTGATAGTGGATCAAGGATTCATGATCCTTCTTCTTTTTAGGCCACTTGGCTTCGAAAGGATAACCTATTGATTCTCTCTTCAAGGAATCACTAAGATGAATTTTACTCAAGACAATTATCTAGACATGTGCACTTTTGAAAATAGATGGTAAAGATTGATTAATATTTGACTGATTTTGATGATACAACTACTTGTCAGAACTTGACCAGTGCCTAATCCTGGGCTACAGAGTCAGAATGAAACATATGTTCACCAAAGATAATTAACTGAAATACAAATAAAACTTTAGATAGAATGCCTTACAGACTATCCTCTCACTCTCAAACCCCTGTATCAAATTCTTGCATAAACCCTAACCCTCTATAACTATTTGTAAGATTTAAACCCTCCTTGAAAGCAACTCACAAATAATAACACAACTACCTTGTGAATAGTACATTTAAAATGCCTTACATATTAAACATACAAGATCTGAATGTAAATGCAAAAATAAATCAATGATATGAGACTGGAAATTCCATTGTATTTTATTATTTATACTTATTTCAACACAATCAAATTGACTCAAAACTTAAAGCTCAGACACAATTTAGAAATCCGCCTCTCAGTCTTGATTTTACCATCATTTACAATATGTTACATTTTGCTACTTATAGCCAACACTAGTAATCTTGGAATCCTTAAAGATCAAGGATACAACAAGCTTTAGATGACTAGGCTAAAAGACAAAACTCAGAGTACAATAGGACAAAATAACAAGTGGACATAAAAACCACTTTTTGTTACAAGATACTCCAACTAATTCTTTGTCCTATGGCCACATGGTGATTGCATTTGCCTTGTACTTGTTAGGGGATAGCCATCTGGAATCTATTTTCTTGGAGGCTGGTGATGTAGGATCTCCACTCTCAACTGCATCAACTACCCTGTTGGGCTTCATCATCCACTTGCATATCCTCGCCTTCACCCAGATCAACTATTGTTTATTTCTCCTTCCAAGAAGTGTACACCTAATTACTTGGCCAAATGAAGCAAAGGAATTCATCTTTTCTATTGTTGATCTCCTTCCAAGTGGTATGTGATTTCTCAATCTCATATGAATAGAATGCAAAAAATGAGTTGGCCTTGCCCACTATCTCAATTTTCTGAGCAAAAAGAAGTGTTCTCTCCAAGGTTAATATGGTGTTAGTTCTAACTGCTTCCACTTCATTCATATGTTGGTGCCACAACATTTCATCTTAGATATTTCCATTCTTCCTCAAGAGTTTTGGGAACATCTCATATCTTTCCTGTGAGTATTCCCTTTCTGAAGCCAACAGTTTTCTAACAACAATGTATCTCCTTATATCCATGTCTAAGAGTAATTTGACACATTTGTGGGTGCTAGTCAGGACTATGTTGACATCATTATTCTTCTTGCAAGTGGTGTGGAATAATTTTGACTCCCTTGCCTTCCCTTTCCACTTACTCACCAACTGGTTCAACTTGCCTTTGTTTTCATTATATTCATTTATAATGCTGACAATTTTCTTACCTTGAGAATATATGGTAGTAGGTACTACTTTATGTGTACAATACATACGAGCATTGTGTATCTTATCTACATATTTTTTCTTCACCCATGCCTTTGCTTCTCTGAAGGCTGTAGACTGCTCCACCCACTCTTTCTTTTGCCTTTCAAGTTTCGCTCTTGCAGCATTCAACACGGCCTTTTCTTGTTCAAGCTCTTCTAGTGTGGTAGAATTAGATGGTGCAGGGGAAGTAGGATAAGTAATTATAGGGCTCAATGAGGATGGTTGGTAAGGTTCCTATGCAATTCTCTTTTGAGGAACCAATTGTACTATTTGCCTTCCCTCTAGGAATGCAATTCTATCATCCTTTTGCAAAGATTTAACCTTTTCATCGTTATATGCTTTCAGAAAAAATTCATATTTTTGGTTTAAGTTTTCAAAAGAATCTTTTTTCTTTTCAGCTACCTTTAAGCTCAAATTAGCAGTCTAGAAAGCAAGGTTAGCTCTCTCCACACCTAAGATATCAGAAACTCTTTTTATGATGAGGCTACCTGTATCCTCAATTTGATTATCTTCTTTTGTTCTCTTTCTATCTTTCTTCTTCAAAGACCAAATTTCTAATGCCGCATGATCCTCACTAAAATGGGCACCAATTTGTGTCCCACTAGTGTGCAATGACTTGGCTTCCTTTCTGACAGCATTAAAAACAATGGAATCAGCCAAATCCCATTGGGGTAAGATAAGGATCCCATTTTTCTTTACCAATTCCCTACCCTCTTTAGGGGTGATTTTGTCAAACTTAGTAATCATTTCTTGTTTGAATTCCTTTTCAATGCTGTCCTTGATCTAATCTGGATGATATTCTTGCAATCTATGGCATCTATCCTTGAAATCAATAATATGAGTTCTCCATAAGAATTGAACAAAGGCTCTATCCTTAACAAAATTATCATCTAATAAAAACTCTTCACTGGCCTATTTGGTTACAGGGTCCATCTCCTTTCCTACAAACTCTACCACTGTAAGGTCTAGAGTTGTATGTCTAGGTGCCTCTAGCACTCCTTCTTGTAGCTCTTGTGTAGTAACAAAAATTTGGCATGTATTTCCCATTTGGACCAATTACTCTGCAATAGATTGGTCGTCCATATGTAGAGGGGACTAGGAAGGGGAGTATAACTCACTCACTTTCTCTTTTTCCTCCATTTTTTGTCGCTTGGGAGAGGGCATATTTTGGGCACTAGTACCTGCCATCCTCTTGCCTTTTTGATCAAAATATCTATCAATCTTGGGCATAATTGTACTATACCCTCTTCTCTTATAAACTACATAATTTATAGGTGGGACTACCGTTCCCTGTGTAAGTTTTCTCAGTATAGCCATAGCTTTTTGTGGCTCAAATTCCATCACTTTGTCTTTATACTCATTGAGAGTCTGCATGATAACTTCAAATAGTGTCATAAGGGACTCAATCTTTTTGGCCCAAGGTAAGAATTCCTTCAGAGGATCATATGACTTGTCAAAATTATGGAAAAAATATAAATACTTCTTATACACCAACCATTTTTCTTTCCTGACCTCCTGATCATTCAGATCAAAAACATTTCTTACAATGTCCTCTGGGAAATTGAATTGGTGTTCTAGTGCAAGGCACTTGGTTCTCTTCCTGAACATGTCCATAATGAATCCTTCATTGTCTACGCACTTGGACATAGATGTTGCTAGATGGTAAGGCTCAAAATATTTATCAAACTATGTCCATCTACCTTTTGTAATGATGAACTGGTGGGCTCTTGTAAGGGTAGGGAAGATACTCTGCTTCATTTTGCCTGTCAAGGATTCTTCTTGCAATCCACCCATCTACCTCAAAATTTGTGCTATGCTAATTTTCAAACATACTTTGTAGGGAAGAACATTGGGGGTTCTCCTGCATGCATAGAATTTGATAACTATAGAGACAGGGTACAAAATGAGGTCTCCCCAATTGTGGACAATTTTTAGTTCCGGGGAAAACTCCATAGGCCTCAATAATCTCATCATATATGTGCGGATCCTAGGATTCTATTTGCATAATAGTGACCTAAGCCTACCAAAAAAAACTCTATCAAAATATATACATATCTCTCTTCTTTTCTATCCCAGGATAGATCAACACACCACAATTGGACAGGCAAGTCTTCATCATCA
Source organism: Thuja plicata (assembly GCA_018584345.1). NCBI lineage: Eukaryota > Viridiplantae > Streptophyta > Pinopsida > Cupressales > Cupressaceae > Thuja > Thuja plicata. The sequence goes on along the minus strand of MU226918.1, from coordinate 112,765 downwards.
CGGAACTTAGTGAGGTCTATCTCTTCCTCAAAGATATCAACACCATTAAACAAAAACATGTGCATCATAAGAGAATACCACCCCATTGGCTTGATTATATTTCCATCTTTGATTCCTATTAAACCTTCATTCATTTGTTTAGCAATATAAGAAGCATAATAAAAAACTACTGAAAAGTGGGGGTGCAAAATCTGAACCATCATAAGCATGATGTGAATTGACACTGTTGCTTCTTCATCTTCTCCTAAGACCAGGAATAGGGAACTATACATTTTCCTAGCGTTACCGTTGAAATATTCTAATTTTAATGGCTCTAGTGTGTTTGGGCCCACCATAATCAAATCCCCTATTTTGTTAAAATACCCTTTCAGAACCTCATTTATGTAATACTCCTTCTGAGTTTGGTACACCTCCTTAAAGTAATTGAAATCAATATCATCCATTTGTATTGACGAGTCACTTAATTTTAAAATTATTCTGATCTCATCGGCTGTGATAGTCAACATCACGTTTCCCTCTATTTCCCTTACAACCCTAGATACTCTGTCATAAGTGTTGGCTATCAAAGTGAATAGATCTATGTCCATAAATACCCCAGGTATTATCAATTTTCCCACATCTAAATCCCATATGTTACAATCTGGGGAAGGAGCATTTCTCTAGCTGTAAGAAGTTCTAAACAAACTTAAACCAATTATAATGGTTTTGACATCTTTGGCCCATCTACCTGAGTCATATGAACCCTCTTCTACTCTGAAGAGGGGATGTGTTGGAACTATTCTCTTAATCTAGGTAGCATCACCCATGGACCCTTTTAACTACTGCAGAAGGTCCTCTCTCACATTTCTTTTCTAGTAATCTACCTCTCCAGAGAGTTCAATCCTAGGGGCCATTTTTTAATCTAGGGATTTTTAATAAAATGAAATTCAGACTTAAACAGTAATCTGAAAGCTTTTCAAATTTAAAATCTCACTGGAAGTATTAATTTCTACTCTACTAGAGAAATCTTACCCATTCTGCAATTTTGTCGCAAGGAGCTGAATATCACTGCAATTTTGTTCTTTGCTTGAATGATTCTAGTGAATTATGGTGGCTTCAAGTTGAATTAACTAATTATATGGCCTCAATCAAATCAGTCTTTTGCATTGAATTCAACTAAAGTGGCCACACATTCTGCAATCAATTTTCTTGCTTCAAAACTCGTGGCTTAACGACTCACTAATGCTCATTTTAATAACTTTGAACATGGATCATAGATCTCAAACAACATTTCCTTCATCTGATGGCTCTCATATTTTCCTAGAAACAAATATTCATCTGGGACACGTGTTAGCATGACTTGATTTCTTAAATGCTAGATCTTGTTCACTTTTCCTTTAAGCGATCAAGTCAACTATATGATTTATCCTAACTTAGCTGCATGTTATTTTTCCTTGAGTTTAATGACCGTGGCTATGGTGTCATCCACTTGGACATGTGTCAACATAGCTTAATGGATTAATCGCTAGATGTCTATGACTTTTTCTTTAATCCATTAAGTAAGCCGTCCAATCTTTTCAAACTTGCAATATCTATAACCTGATCTTTGCACTGTACAAGATCCACCTTCTATGCCACACATCACCATGACTTAATCGCATATCAATTAGATCTTGATCACTTTTCCTTTAAGTGATTAAGCCGACCATTGATTATTTCTATACATGCTCTACCTTTAATCCTTCCTTTACGAACTCAGCCAGACTTACTGGGACACAGGGCATCACGACTTAATCGCTTAAGTGTTAGATTTTGATAAGTTTCTCTTTAAGTGATTAAGTGAGCTGTTAGATCTTCATCAAATTCTCCAACCTTTAACCTACGATCAACTTCACCTTTATTGGAATACAAGTCACCCTCTAGACATGCGTCATCACCGCTTAATGGCTTAGATGCTAGATCTCGCACATCTTTGAGATAAGCCATCAAGTCATCTGTTGAATCAGAATCAAATTATCTGTACTTTAATCAATGTCTGCTCAAGATACTCAGGTCCACCAACTGCCACATGTCAACACCACTTAATCGCTTAGCTGATAGATGTCGAGCACCTTTCCTTTAAGAAATTAAGCTGACCGTTATATCTTTCTGAGCTTTAATCTCCTTTATACTTCCTGTGATAGGTCCCACATCACTCCTTTTGACATGTGTCGCTAAGATTTAATTGCTTATATGATAGATTTTATTTACTTTGGGATTAAGCCATTAAGCGGGCCGTTAGATTGAATCACACTTGCATGAAAGATAATGAATTTAATTAAAGGATTTGCTGACTTTGAACTTAGGGAATAATACAGGACCATGTCATTAGGACCGACAACTTAACGAACATGAAAATTTTAAAGGAGACCCATTCGAGACATAACCTTAAGTGAGAAAAAGTAACTAGAAATTAGAAACGAGTCCAACGCTTAGGGTTTTGTGACCAAAATTTATACTTTGAATGATGAGACAAGGGTTTTTTGGGCATTTTAGCTAGGTTAAGGGTTTAAAAAATACTTGCAGAGGCATAAGAACAATTTCAACCATGATTTTAAACCCTTTGAACACAAGCAAGATAGGAAACTTAAAAAATTTACAAGGTTGACTTAAGAACATGAAATGTTACCAATAACACCATTCTGGTTTCTCGTAGCCAGATAGAGATGTCAACTATTCTTCACTTAGAACATGCTCTAACACTGGTTTCCCTGCAAACCAACTTCAAATTCATTTATTCCACATGTAGACCTCTCATTCCACCAAGGATCAAAATTTTCCAAGGGTGTCAATGAGAGGAAAACGACAATTAGTGAGGAAACCCTAGTTTTGGAGGGTTTCAGACTAGTGAACAGAGAAAATAATCTAACTTAAAAAATAGAGAACATCAAGACCTAAAATTAAATGAAAATGAAAGATAACTCAATTCTTCTTACTTCCCAATTGGATTCATGCCCTGGTTTGTCTGTACAGGTCTTTACCCGAAGTTGCAAGTTGACTCTTATATGAAAACCAGTTATTTTTATTGATTCAAAGAGAAAAATTACATCATGATTGCTTTCCACCTACCTGAAAGGGCTATGCAATATTTCCCCAATGGTTATGACCATATTTCAAACCATATTTCCATTGGCAAAGTCATTTATACTTTACAAACAAAATTATGTAAAGGTTGTCAATGTTGCTTGACAACTTTTGATAATATTTTGACAACATTTGCAAAGTTGCACAAAAGGTGCAATCTTAATTCAGAGGGTGAACCTAATGTTCCTAAATTACTTAAAACAACCTAAGAACATAAAATACCCAAATTATAAACTCTAGGGACCCCTTGACCAATGGTTGACCAAGTGGCTTATGAATGCCAATCTTAGAACCATGCCTTACAATTGGGTCAATGAACTAAAGATGATACCCTTAGGACTTAGGCATCCTCAAGACCCCATAGGAGTCATATTTTGATGAGGTGTTCATGTGTTGGAGTGGGTGCTCCTGAACTAGCCCTCCATACCTTCTTTATCCATTACTTTGAGTTCTGTTAATCAAGCTCCTAGTGGTGCTTTTCAACCTACTGAGAATCCTATTAATCCTCCTATAGAACCTGTGAAGGAACCAGTTGTTGTTCTTGCTAGTTCTCAACATATTTAAAACAAGACAAAACATAACTAATCTCCCAATGAACCTCATAAGAAGAGTCAGGATCAAGCTAAGGTTCGTGCCTTTATTCTTTGAAGTTCTTTACCTTCTTTTGACCAGCCTATGCCTGATGTGTTGGAAGAAGTTAATGTTAATAATGATTCTATTCGTATATTAGATTCTATTTTGATTAATATTGATGAAGAAGATACTCTTGATGATTCTAATGATGAATATGAAACTATTTATATTGATACTGATTTACCTAATATGCTTTTAACACAATTCATAATTACACCTAGTCTCAAACATTGTGATTCTCAAGAGGATCCTTGTTTTGAGCTAGCTATTATTCCTATTATGTTGGATATACTCACTCTTTTGAGTTTTCCACATTCCCTAAATGATATAGACCAAGATGGGGAGAGTAGGTGATGTGCTTTATTGGCTTGTCCTTCATGGTAGCCTTTTATGTGTTTTCCTGTTGCATTGTGCTTCTCCTGTAATTTTTTTCTAAATGTTTGTTAAATTATTTTATGCAAACCTTGTTACTTTGTTGGTACAAGGTGATAAAGGAATCAAAATTATTGTAATATTCCTCTATATGTATCTCTATTCTTCTATATTTTATTTTCATGTTATGTTGTACATGTGCTATTATTCGTAAATGTTTTCCTTGTGTAGTCCGCTTGGATTTGCGACATGGTAGCACTGATACTTTTTGGTCTTCATGTTGTGGTCTTAAAAAAATCTTCTTCGTAACTCTTGAATTTTCTTTCCTCCATTGTGATTGTAGTTCTACTTTATTCAGGGAATGATGTCAATTAATTTGCAATAATATCATATATATATATTTTCTTATGACCATACTGACCACACGATAGGTAGATCCCTTCTGTGTTCTCTATATGTTAATGTGGTATTTCCCTTGATTTATCTTTTCCTGGGGCCATCTCGTAGTGGAAACGTAATTAGTGGAGTTTTTTATGTTTTTGTTAAAGCCATTTCCATTGTTAAAGTGTTAGCAATGACTTCAATGTGAGGCCATATGCTCTGCTCAACTTTTTCACACACGCACCTTCAAAATATTTTCAAACTTACAAATTTTTTCTCCCTTTATGGATTAGAGACTAATCCTTAAAGAATGGATTTTTACCTTATAGGATCTCTTGATCCCTCCAGTTTCAATTTACAAAGTTTTGATCCCTTAAGGTCAGAAGGTGTCCTGAAGACTGTATCTCTCTAGTTTTGACTTTGCTCTTTTGGAATAGAATATTTGTGAGAGTGAATCCTTGATGGGTTGACTAGTGACTAGCCACATACATGAGGCAATTCAACTCCATCTTTCCAATTGCACTTTTTTCCTTGTGTGATTTACAATGGAACATATGTTCTCATTGGGCAAGGTAATCACACCCTCTCTCTCTTTTTATTTGTCTGGTGATGTCTCTCTTATTGTAATCTTGGGGTTGAAAAATAATTGATTCCCTGGGGGCTTGATGATTTCTTTGTCCCTTTGATTACAAAAAGATTATCTTTTCTTTGTGACCTCCTTTACCAAGAGTTTGCATCGAGTCCATACTCTTGCTAAAGTGGGGGATAAATGTATTGTTGGAAAATGGAAAAAATTCCATTTAGAACTAGTTTATCCCTCTAAGTAGGTGTTTTGGGTTCATGTCAAATGCCTTGAATGGGTCTTTGACTTGGATCTAGTTTTTCCCATGTTTTTCCTTGTTTTCAACTTCTCTCCTACCTATTCTGGGTATCTTTCCTTGAGATTTTGAGGTTCTTGACCTTAGGGTCAAGGTTGACCTTTTGGGTCAAGGTAAACCTTGACCCTGACCTAGGTCAAGGTCAATCTTGACCTTGACCATGGTCAGGGTCAACCTCGACCCTGACCCAGGGTCCAAATTTCAAATTCCAAAGATCTCTAGATGTCGAGATTTAGAAATAATTGTTTCCTTCTTCTGGGTCGGTTGTTTCGTACTCCAAAGTAATGAATCTTAAAAAGATATTTAAAATAGGTCTACTTCTATGGGTATAGGCCTAATTGGAATTTAATTCTCCTATGTTGGCCTCTCTATAAGTTTGTGCCCTAGACTTGTATATAAGGAAGCCTTTCTTCTCTCATTTTCTAACTCTTGAAGAACCTAAGCATAAGAAGCAATATCATCCACACACATGAATATCAACACATAATCTATTGAAGAAATCATCTACTTTCAAGCATTCAAGATTTCATTTCATTAAGGAGATCCATTAGAAGCCATTGAAGGATTCAAGATCTATGGAGTTCTCTTGTTGAATATTTCTCCATCCACATCCATCCAAGCTTCTTCGTATTACAAGATCCATTCAATATTGGTGTTGAAGATCTAAAGGAAATTGATTTGAGATATCCTACATCTTGCATTCTACATTATACATCCATTTGGGGAATTCATACTTGTGGATCCAAGGATTTGAATCCTCCACAGGTGTTTCAACATAAGAAAGGTGAATTGTTCTATTTACTTTTTTTATTACCACAATTTCAATTCTATTATAAGGTTAATTCCAAAACTGGGGTTTGACCAACGCAAACCCCCCCCCCCCCAACAAAAAAAACCATTTTTATTTTGGGTATAGGTATGGAACAACGAATCACAAAGAAGATTCAGATACCCTTTTTAGCTAACTTTCAGAATCCGCAAACAGAATTTCCGTCATAGCAGCGCAGGTCAAGGTCGACATAAAGGGGTCAAGGTCAAACTGCATTTGGGTCAAGGTTGACCTGGAGCAGAAAAGGAAAAGATTTCTGGGTTTTCTCCATCTTTGTGTTTCTGTTCCATATTTGGTTCTAGAATTTCCATAAGCTCGGTACAGACACCAAAAAATAGCAATTTCTAGATCTCCTACAATTCATTTCAATTAAGGTTTTAATCATTTCAAATCCATTGCACACTCTCCTTCTCTCCCTCCCCATAAAAATTTTAAGGTAAATTTTTCCTCTTTCTTCTTATTTCCAATTGATTAATTCATTTGTGCATTGACCATTTTCTTGTGGTTAATCAATTTGGATCTTTCCTTTGTAAATTTGGGGGCTGGGAGGAGAATCTTACCTTCCCCAAACCTTTGAAAATATAAGTTCATTCACATTCCATACATACACATTACACATCTTTACCTTCTTACATTTTTATTTCTCTTAGGGTAACAAAGGGACCACCATCAGAAATGTCAGTAGATAACCGTCATAATTATAAACCTCTGACAGCGACAGCGTCAATTTTTTTTCTAATAAATTATGTTTTTTTGTGCTAATTTCTGATGTTTAGGGAGGTCAGAATAGAAATGGTTACCATATCTATAGTAATTTGTGATGAAATAACTCTGATGACGGCGTATGTTGGATAACCAATAGATAGTCATGAATATTTGAGAGATAGCCATCAGAATGTGGCCTCAAATGTACTAGCCACAAAATGGTCTGTACACATCCCAAGAAAAGATCCAAATATTAAATACACAACCAAAAATTAAATACATAAGTTGGCTCCAAATAGAACTGATCAAAGACAAACTTAATCAAAGAAGAACCGAGTATCAGGTTCACTCAGCATAGGAAGGAAAGCTTGGCCAACTCTGGAAAACTCGACACAAACAACTCATCCAACACTGTATAGCTTGGCACAAAAAGGAATGCTAAAAAATACTGCAACTCAACACTTACTGGAAGAATGAACAAAGATGAGAAGGATATAAAGGTAACCTAGGATGCTCCTACATCAGACAATCAGGGTTGAAAGAAATGATTCTCCTAAATCATTGAGATGTCACAACCTGAGCTGAATCCAACTCAGATTGACAAATCCATGTAGCATCTCCAACTGGTCTATTCTTCCACTTCACCAAATATTCATAGTAATATTTTCCTCTCGTGATTTTACCAATCCTTTGATCCAATATATGTTCAACCTCTTCAACTTTCTTCTTATGATAATCATCGAGTATAACAAATTCATCATCTAACTCATGATACTTATGCAAATCAGCAACATTGAATATAGGAGATATATCCATTTCATCAAGTAACTCAACTTCATAAGCATTACCACTTCCAAACTTCCTCAGAATTCTACAAGGACCAAACTTCTTCATTTTCAGCTTATTGTATGCTCCAACATGAAATTTTCCCTTCTTCAAATGAGCCATCACCTCATCACCAACTTCAAAAACATGATGTCTCCTAGACTTGTTAGCATCTTCCTTATATTTTTTATTACTTTGTTCATACTTCAACTTCTTTCCTCATGTAATGACTTCATAAAATCAGTAATTACTTCCCCGTCAACACTTCTCTTTTCTTCACCAATAATATCCCTCAATTCTCATACTCCTCTAGGCTGCATTCTAGTAACAATCTCAAAAGATTTTTTTCCTATGCTCCTATTCACAAAATTATTATATGCAAACTTATCTTGTGCCAATATCATATCCTAATTACTCAGCTTATCTCCAACTAAACATATCAGAAAATTACCCAAAATTCTATACACAACCTGTGTCTATCCATATATATCTGGATGGAATGTAGAACTAAACCTCAACTCAGTATCTATCTTCTTCCACAACATCCTCCAAAAATAACTAACAAACCTTCTATCTCAGTCAGAGATAATAGTTCTCGATAATCCCTGAAATCTAACAACCTCTTTGAAGAAAACCTTAGCAACATGCACAACCTCTCATGTCTTCTTACATTGTATGAAATGTGCCATCTTAGAAAATATATCCACAACAACAAATATTGAATCATACCCTCTTGTTTCCTTAGGTAATCCAAGAACAAAATCCATACTAATGTCACTCCAAGGTTTCTCAGTAACATAAATAGGTGTATGTAACAATCCTGTATTCTGACTTACTCCTTTTGCAACTTGACAAATTCCACAACTCCTTAAATTTTTTTGAACATCCTAATAATTATGTGGCCAATAAAACATTTCCTTAAGAAAACTCAATGTCTTATAAATTCCAAAATGTCCAGCCAATACAACACAATGCTTTTCCTTAATCAAATTAATTCTCATGGAACTTCTTGGTATGCATAACTGAATTCCTTTGAAAAACATATCTTCTTGAATGAAATACTCTTGAACCTTGCATGGTTGTTTTTGAAGACATTAATTTTCCATTAGTATACTCAGAGAAAAACACAGTTAAAAAGCATTACCGGTAGATAGCAGGCATTATCGCTGGCGGAACACAAGCAGTACCGGTGAAATGTAAGCATACCTGAAAGCACAAAGAATTTTGAGAAAAATGCTAAGTATAAATATGACAAGCTTCACCGGCGAACATAAGCATTACCGACGAACATAAGCATTACCGGAAAACACAAGCATTACCAGCGAAAACAAGCATTACCGAAAACACAGTTTCCATAATCAACCCGACAGGAACAGACAAGCATACCCAATGACATGTTCAGAGAAAGGAACACCGATGATCAAGAAAACTGACCATCAGAACCGATAGATAGGTCAAGAACCCACAAATTGTGGATCTGAGTTTTACACGTCAATTAAAACAATGTAAATATATTTATAGAGTTTTATTTTTGTTTTAAATCAGATTAGATGGTCATGCATGCTTTATGTAAATGCTTTAAAGCATCCTAACGGATCTAAAGCATATCTAACTATAGATCAAGATCAAGTTGTATATCTTGAATCTAGAGTTAACATGTAATTGCATGAATCAAGAATTGAGCCTAGATTAGTATAAATAGATGTTCGTACTCAACTGTGAGTACATGAATTCCTAATGATTGATAGCCATGAAGAGCATCTAAAGAGCAGAAGGAAGAATTCATGCAAAGATCACAAACAGAATATATCAGTTATCAAAGAACACACAGAGGCTACCGACGAGCAGATAAAGGTAATACTCAATCATGAAAGGATGATTAATAGTATTTTTGGAGCTTTATAGGATCTGTTTCATCAACAATTAAAGATTTCATTTATCTTCAGATCAAAGACTTATGTAGTTGCGCTCTAACAAGTGCATCACATCTAAAATCCTTTTGTAGAAGGTGGACTTAACCGTCCTTTGTAAATCTCTTAACAGAGTGCACACTTAACAGT